>VDFB02323609.1:0-44350 GCA_007258455.2 Sequoia sempervirens
AACATTCCAAGTTATGATCTTCATTGTTGCTCAGGAAGAGCTTCGCTCTTCCCTAATTTCAACATTTTTCTAATCTTCTTTTTCCCACAGTCGGCTTCTCCTGATTTGGTATTTTGCCTCGTTTCTTACTTTCTCCACAGTTCGGGGAGGGTTTGAGCATGTCCTTTTGATTTATACCCAGCTTTCCTAGCTCGGATTGGTAGCTTGTGTGACTTTTTTCCTCTTTCCTTTTTTCAAGCAACTTATTCAAAAGGAATTTCATCCTCTTCCAATACTAGACAATTTTTCCAATCTACAAACATTTCTTCCTCTTCCACTCTCAACAAACCGCTTTTAGTTGCTTTGGCCAGTTCCACCAATTCGGTCCTGACTTCTATCGGGGAGTCTAAATCCTCCTGCCTACACTGGTTTCCTAGAAAATTGATTGCCTCTTCCAATTTCGCATTCAATTCTCTCCCTTGGGACACATTATTTGTGTATACTTCCTCATTTCCTTTACCAAGAGAGGCCTCCATCCCCACACACATCTTTGCAACCCTAATTTCAAAGGCATCATCCTTCAACGAATTTGAAGGGAAATTCTTTTCCTGAGGAGCATGGGAGCAACCTTGTCTAGTTAATGGGGGTTGTCTATGAGGTTCCTATTGACCCAGGGTCTTAATGAGCTCTGAGTTGGGAATCGGATTTGGAATAAGCTCTTGTGCCTAGCCACCCCATTTCATAACCAATTTGATTTTATTCCAGCTCTCACAGTCGAGATGATTCTCCATGCATAACCTAACATAAGAACTTATTTAGTTTGAGTTCAACCTTTCTTTTGCGCACACACATAAGTCCCTAAATTGTTCCCAATTTCCTCCAAAATGCCAGGGGACCAAAACTCTAGAGGAAATTTTGTAATTTCAACCAATCTTGAATCACCTCCATTTATGTGTAAATGGATTAAAACCCGCAATCCACCTACGAATATAGAAACCATAGCCATCTAAAATCCATACTCCATATTCGATTTCAACCCTAATCTCCTCTGTAGGGCACATCACCATGAAGTATCCATTTGCTAGCCTTTTTAATTGTAATTCAAAACCCCATTTTCGTTGCAACCATTGAACCAGGAACTCCCATTTAAAAACTTTTCCTAGCCATTTCGCCAAAAACCATAAGTGATCTAGCCTTTCACGCTCAGGACGAAGCTTGTATGTACTTATCACCATTGATTTCCTAGGCCTATCCCCAGATTCAACCTTTTTTCCATGGAATTCCCCTTTGTTTATGTCCTTTGTCTTCATATTATCTGGGAACCTAGGACCGTGATTCATATTCCTAACCCACCTTCTACCTGAGCCTTGATTGTTATCCCACTTAGGGTTTCGCCCATTAGCATTATCATTGCCCCTTCCCTGCATTCTATGCTTCCCATTTTGTCTCTAATTCCACTGATTTTGAGGTACAAACCCTTATTTTCCTTACCAGCCTCTGCCCAACAGGCGCCAGCTACCCGTCCTCAGATCTTCCCAAGCACCACGCTTCTTCCATTTTTCATTTGATCTAATCTATTTGTTTCTCGTTAAGCAATAGAAGAAAAAAATAGATCGAATAGAGGAATGAAAGTGCTATCGACGTTTATTAGAAAATCAAGCAATCTGCCACTCTAATATATCAATCAGATTAGAAATATCAGTAAACTACAATAGTGTATTCAATTATGGTATGCAAGATAATAAGAAGATTGACTATATATATACATAGTCTACCTATATTTTTGTATATATAGTTTATCAAATGATTTGTGACAATAGTAGTTAATCTCTATAATCATTTATTTATTTGAATCTCCTATAAGCAATCATGAAAGGGTTAAGGAGGAACCTCAATAAGGTTAGCAGGTGTGTCTTCCCCTTCTAAGTAGCCCACCTCATACATAATGGACAAGAGTTCCCGCCCCTTTGGGCCAAGGGATCAAGTATGGATACTCTACGCTCTTGGGCTTAGACATGGTGAAGTTAGGGCATCTTATTGAGGAGTAATGATTAGGGATGCAGGTGTGTCTTCCCCTTCTAAGTAGCCCACCTCATGCAATATGGACAAGAATTCCTACCCCTTGGGTCCAAGGGGTTGAGTATGGTTACTTCACGCTCTTGGGCTTAGATGTGGTGAAGTTAGGGCACCCTAACATGCTTCCTCTCCAACTCAATCATGATGGACTATGGGAATAACACTATTGATTTCTTAAATGATTTATCCAAATGGATTGAAATAATTGATAATATATATGCATTATATGTACTCTAACTCTTATTGAATCATTGGTAGAATTATATGTTATCTAAAATGAATGAAAAACCTATTATATGGTTTTAGCTAAGGACATGTTTATTGGAAGTTTAAAATATAACTATATCACACCTCTTGTTTCAATTGAACTTGTGATTCTAGGGAAAGATTTAGGGGGAAAAAAAAATCATAAGAGTGTTTGCATATTGTGTGCATTTGTTCAAATATGCAATGGCTATTGAAAACAAAAACAAGACATCATCAAGCCCAAAGAGAAGTGAAGATATGGATTTAATTCAAGTTAGCATGAACAAGAAATGATTCAAAGTCTTCAGAGGAATGTGCTCTAGATGATGAGATAAATAAAAAATACACCAAAGATAAAGGTAAAGACCTTTGGTGCACAAATTACAAAATAAGTCATACCATGGTCAATTGTCTGAAGATCATGATCTACAAGATCTACAAATTGGTGGGCTATGTTATCAAATATTGCTTGTACAACTTAAAGAATAAGGGCTTAAGTACTCTTTGTCCAAGGAAAAACATTAAAACCACTTACCACCCTAATGAAACTCGAAAAGAATCAAGGCATCTCTCCTTGTAGGCATCAAATCCAAATAAATAACAAATGCCTAAATAGGGGTGGAAGTGAGTCAAATTTAATACAATGGATTAGGTTGACCATTTGTACAATTTCAAAAATGCAATAAATATCGTTTCACAAGAGATTGTGCTAATAATCAAGTAGCACTAGACTTCTTTTTGAATGATGTGAGCTCAAGGACCACAAGTAATTTTCCAAAAGAATATGTCAACATGATTGATATAGTTAGATGTGGGGTTGTGGCAGTTAACAAATCAAAAGAAAAGAAAAATGATTACTCTAATCCACACACATACAAAGAAAGAGTGATTAAAGAAATAGAAAAGTTAGAATTGAAATGGTTGAAGAAAGATGCAATCAAATACAACTAGAATGATAAATATATTTAGGTTCAATAAAGGTATTGTAAGACAAATATTACAATCCACTATATTTTTGAAGGCAATGTGTTTATTGTAAAGCAGTCTAGAACTAAAGAATGTTATAATTGTTATCATACAAGACAAGCCTTGACATGGAGCATACAGTGACACATCTAGTGTCAATTGAAGGAGAAAATAAGAAGTGTAATAAGGAGCCTACAGTCAAGCCCCCTTTATTAGGTGATAAAGTGATTGACCATGTGCCCCTGATAATGAATCTAGCTAGACAACCAATAGTCATATGTATTGAAATACTACAAATTAAAATGACAAATACTATTGTCAATGACAATTCTAGCATGAACATGCTTCAAGAGGACACTTGGAAGAGTACTTTGAATCTTATTGTTTCATCATTGACCTTCCTATTGGTGGGAGCATATTAGTATGATATATAAAGGTGTCTAATGTCCTTAAAGCACCCAACCTCATATTAAAGTTTGTAGTTATCTTGTTTAAAAAAGTTTACAATGCATTATTAGGGTAGGATTTGTTGGTAGCAACCAAAGCTAGTCATAACTAGAAAAGGAATTGATTGTCAATTGAAAATAAATGTTATAAATACATAAAGTATTTCAATAACAAGGTAAAGAGTGATGAAGTAGCCTTATCAAATCTAGACTCTAAAGAAGAACATTTAGTATATAGAAATTAAGGTACAATAAAGTCAAATGATGTATCAAGGATTAACACAATACGATTGGTAACTAATCATTAAGAAACTTAGATTATGTGATCCAAATTACACTTATAATGTCTCAATTCAATTAGAAAAAACATTATGGAAGAACATGAAAAGATACAATCCACACTGCACATGAGAGTTGATAAGTATTAATCTATCAAAGCAAAATCCAAATGCAATTAAGTATCCTTATTCACCTTCTTCAATTTGTAGACTTCTAGTGTACAACATCTACACACTTCACAACACCAACACATCATCAAGCACACATCCTACATAATCATATTCCATCTATATCACCAATTAGATGTAAACCCTAAGTCTTTTCTTTTGGAATTTTTACTCTACATTTTAACTCATGGAATACCAACCATCACATAATTGTACAATTATTATATCATGACATCAACCTACCACGTGCCACGAGATTTCTTCATATAGACAATCTACGCAATGGCTTATATACTCCCACAATGACTTAGTCATCAATTGTTGACTAACCATTGAATAGTGAAACATGTCTTCCAATAGTACCATCAAGACTAAACTATGGCTTGCAATAGCAAAGACAACCTTCTAATGACCAATGGTAATCCTCTATTGGTGTTGCATGCACTCCAACACTACACATGAGAGTTAACAATAGTATACATCTACCAAAGTAGAATCCAAATGCAATAAGTCTCATTATTCACCTTCTTCAATTTGTAGAATTATAGTGTACAACCTCTTCTTGATTCACAACACCATCACATTATCAAGTACACATCATGCATCATCATATTCCATCTATATCATTGATTAAATGTAGACCCTAAGTTATTTCTCTCAGAATCCTAACTCAACATTTTTAACTTATGGAATACCAACCATTGCATAATTGTACAATGATGATGTACATCAACCTACATCATGCCACAAGAATTCTTCAAATAGACAATCTACTCAATGGCTTGGATACTCCCATAATTACTTAGCCATCAATTGTGAATGGTGAAACATGTCATCCAATAGAACCACCAAGACTAAACCATGTCTTGCAATAATAAAGACAACCTTCTAATAACCTATGGTAATCCACAACTGCTCCCAAAGCATTTATTTTATCCTCTATTATTGTTGCATGCACTCCAACAATACACATGAGAGTACTATTGTATTAATCTATCAAAGCATAATCCAAATGCATTTAGTCTCCTTATTCACCTTCTTCAATTTGTAGACTTATAATGTACAACCTTTGCATGCTTCACAACACATCACGTCATCAAGCACACATCCTACATCATCATATTCCATCTATACAATTGATTAGATGCATACCCTAAGTTGTTTCTCTTGGAATCCTAATTCGACATTTGAACTTATCGAATACCAACCATCACATAATTGTACAATGATCATAGCATGGCATCAACCTACCACAGTCCCCAAGACTTCTTCAAATAGACAATCTGCTCAATGGCTTAGATACTCCCACAATGACGCAATCATCAACTATTGACTAATACCCCTGAATAGTGAAACATGTCTTCTAATAATACCACTGAGACTAAACCATAGCTTGCAATAGTAAAGATAACCTTTTAATGACCTATAGTAATCCTAGATAATCCCACAATGACAGTCATTAGTTGACTAACAACCCTGAATAGTGAAACACATCTTTCAATAGTACCACTGAGACTAAACCATGGGTTGCAATACTAAAGACAACCTTCTAATGACCTATGATAATCCATAACACCTCCCAAAACATCTATATATCCTCTATTATTATTGCATGCACTCCAACACTACATATGAGAATTAACAATTGTACTAATCTATCAAAGTAGAATCCAAATACAATAAGTCTCCTTATTCACCTTCTTCAATTTGTAGGCTTCTAGTGTATGACCTCTACACGCTTCACAACATCCACATCATCAAGCACACATCCTACATCATCATGTTCCATCTATATCATCGATTAGATGTAGACCTTAAGTCGTTTCTCTTGTAATCTTGGCTCAACATTTTAACTTTTGGAATTCCAACCATCACATAATTGTAGTATGATCATACCATGACATCAACCTACCACATGCAATGAGTTACGAGATTCAAATAGAAAACCTACTCAAATGCTTAGATACTCCCACAATGACTTAGTCATCAGTTGTTGACCAATACCCATGAAAAGTGAAACATTTCTTCCAATAGAACCATTGAGACTAAGTCATGGCTTGCAATAGTAAAGATAACCTTCTAATGACCTATGGTAATCCACAACACCTCCCAAAACCTTTATCTATCATCTATTGTTGATGCATGCACTCCAACACTGCACATGAGAGTTAACAATTGTATTAATATATTAAAGCATAATCCAAATGTAATAAGTCTCCTTATTCACCTTCTTCAATTTGTAGACTTCTAGTTTACAACCTCTACACACTTCACAACACCATCACATCATCAAGCACACATCCCACATCATCATATTCCATCTATATTATTGACCATATGTAGACCCTAAGTCATTTCTCTTGGAATCTTGACTCTAACATTTTTACTTATGGAATGCCAACCATCAAAGAAATATACAATGATCATACCATGACATCAACCTAGCACATGCATCAAGACTTCTTCAAATAGACAATATACTCAATGGATTAGATACTACCATAATGACTTAGTCATCAGTTGTTGTCTAATACCCCTAAATAGTGAACATGTCTTCCAATAGTACCATTGAGACTAAACAATGGCTTGCAATAGGAAAGAAAACCTTCTCATGACCTACGGAAATCCACAACACCTCCCAAAACATCTATATATCATCTATTATTGTTGCATGTACTCCAACAATGTCACATATGCACTGGTACTATAATGCATACTCCAGTAACATACTTTATTCATGATGTGGTAACCATAACACAACCAAACCTCATGTAGTGCAACTATGGCTTCAATGAGGTTTAAGACACCTCCATGCTTTGATGTGTAGTCCAACTCCCATCACATTTTACCACATAGGCTTCTAACATTCTTCTATAGTCTACAATCAATCTTTTTAGGATGAAATAAATTCCCTCACAACTATTTCCATTGCGAAATATAAGAAAAAAAGGTGTTCCAACTTGGTTGCAACTTGGTTGAGAATATGGAGATTAAATAAATTGAGGATTTGAAGTGAGATGACTTAAAAGAGAAGATGATGATGTCAAATTGTTTTGAAAAATATGTGTGGCATGAAGATTGAAATTGGAATAAGTGATGACAAGCCCTACAAAAAAGTTATCCTATTAGAATTAAGTGTCCTACACCTTGGAAATCCTAATGTTCATGTTCATTTTATTTTGTAAATTAATGTGTGTGCATAGAAAATGAGTGTCCCACTTGGAATGGTACTCTTCACCATTTGTAAAATGTAAAACAATGTGTTTTAAGAGCATTTGTCATGTTAGATGTGTAAGAGCATCTATAACATTGTAAGATGTGTAAGACCATATAACATGGAGTTACAATGTATACTAGAAAAGTCAAGGACTTTGGACCATTTATTGTGTGTACGAATGATCTGAAGGAGAATAAATTCAAAATGGAGCACCCCATTTGGTAGATGGAGTTATGGCACCAAGGGTTACATTCCACATTTGGATTGTTGACTCATTTTGACTTAGGTTGGAATTTGTACCCTAGATTTGGACATGATTTTTTGACTCATGGATTTGGCATGTAATTTTTCATTTTAGGTATGCCTATTTATATGATGCTTGGGATAGAGGATGTGTGCGCTTGTATTGGCATGGAGTTGTAGTGCCAAAAAATCGCTAGGCACAATTAAAGATTGTGATTGGAGTGAATACTCATAACAATAGATTGTAATTTAGTGTTCATGATAATATACATTGAATGCTCCTTTGTTGTTGATATTTTCTCAAAAAAAAAAACTAAGGTATCTTCTATGTTGGGTGATTTTGCTTTGCATTGCATATGTTGTGTTTGTCATTATGAACTTGTCAAATCTATGTCAAGTTAAATAGGAGGTTGTCAATGTATTTGGCTTCCTTTTATTTGGTATCAGAGTTGGGCTAACTCATGGGATGATAACATAAATGTGTCCCAACTTTAATACATGTAGAACAACAATTTTTTTGTTTTTCAATTTGTGTCAATTATACTAAATAACTGATCAAAAATTTAAAGATAAGGTTGTTGTTAGAAACTTAAGTATGATTTAAAGTAACAAGTTGTAACAATTTTTATGTAGATTCAATTTATAATTTTCTTGAATTTTTTAAATACTTATTTTATCATTTGTCAATCAATTTTTTATTTTTCTATTATTTTTATTGACAATTTACCATTTTGCATAACTTTCTCTACAAATGAAATATGTTTCTATGATGTACTGAAATTAGATCATTCACTCCAAAATTTAGTGCAAATATATTTTTACTATTTTTTATTGAATATTTTATTTAATTTTAATTTTTGAATTAGTACAAACAAAATATTTGAACCTATATTTTGTCATCACATTTCTCTTAAAACATATATATAAAAAAAAAAATCATTCAAACAAGAACATCATGCAATGCATTTTTTCAAAAAAAAAAATCTAATAATATATTTTTTTCTAGTGTTTAAATAGAGGCCATTATTTTTTCGCAATGGATCTCAATTTTGAATTTTTCAATTATATTTTCCTATTCAATCTTTCCTTAAACAATATCTCAAATAATAAATAATGTTCCCACCCTCCCATGAACTTCCCATTTTGTTCACTGCATAATATTTGGAGACCATTCTTTATGTATCGTCTATACAGTTAAATATAACTCCCAAAACTTAAGATTTGAAAGGTTAATGACACGTAATCCTAACAATGAGCACCTAAAAAGAGTGGTAATGAAGATACATTGCCAAGCTATCTATAAGGTAGAATGGAGTTCCACAAGTAATCCTAAAATATTTCAAGGTGGAAATGAATGAGCATATGTGAGCGTATTTGTGTGCACACATGATTGCACAACATATAACTACACACGTGCGTAAACTGGACAAACCTTAAGTACCTAGAAAGAATGGTTATGAAAATCCATTGCCAAGTTAGCGTCGACCTAGAATGAAAGATTGCAAGCTACTCTAATATCATATAAGGTGAAATAAAATTGTGGCATTTTAATTGAAAAAAACGGAAGCACAGGTTGTGGCTCTTAACCGCTATCAAAAGAAGATTCATTGGCAACGCATTAAAGCAAATGAATATACCCCTGCTTAAAGGTGATTGTGTACAAGATGACTTGGTATGAACCATGGGTATAAACCAATAACACCGAGACTAATTGGTGGTCTATGAAACCAAATGACTGCCCCTCTGGAAGGGCTGAATGTGTATAAGATGACTTCGTAGAGGAACTACTAAGAAAAACGAATTAAATATTAGAGAGTATAAACATGCAATCTAAATACAAGTTAGTAAGGTAACGATGTCACATCTAACTGTAATTGTTCCAAATTATCAATAACATACAAAAGTAACACACCAATCATCATAAATCACTATCACATGGTGAATTGGCCTTAAAAAGTCTTAGGAGGGTCTAACCAATCACTTTGGAGCCCTAAGATGGTTAAGAAGACTTCATAAAGTGTTGTAAAACAATTTAATTAACTCAAGCCAGCCTAAGAGATTGATTCAGATGTCCCAAAAAAGAGATACATTGCAACTAGGACCATCAATGTGGAGGCAACTATACATGTGAACATATAAATAGGACTATACAGAGGATTATAGTGCATGTCTTCCTTCGAATTCACACAAACAAACTCATTGTGCATTATGACAGAATAATGCACTCTTGGATCAAACCACTAAACAAAAGCACTCAGATGACAACAAATCCGTAGCAATTGTAGACACCTCAATATGTCATTGCTTCTACCTTGACTGCAAATTCATTACAATCATAGGCACCTCAATATGTCACTGCTTCCAGCTTGACACAAAGATGCACAAACAAAAGATATCGAACGAAGATGCCATGTACAACCAATAGAGTAGTGGTAATATCGTGTTCTCTATCATTGTCACACTTCTGCTCTTATCACTAACAACCAAGATAGGGGAACTATTTCTTGAGGTAAGAAACAATCATCCTGATGATGGATCACAGAGTGTGATCCGAACCATTGATGCAAAAAGATCATACACAATCAAATCCAGAAATTACACTGAACTACAATATAGATTGTGGAAACTTGATATCATTAAGAAACAATCATTCTAACCAAATCACTTTAAAAGTCAGGACACTTGAAGAAAACCTCACCAAAAACCCTCGCTTCATATAGGAATCCAAAATGGATGTCTTGCAGACTTGATTGGGTATGCAGATAACTTTGAAAGAAAAAAATGATAGCCTAGTTACATCTAAATGTTCAGGTTTAGTGACAACGTCTCTTTTATTCACAGTAGGCATCTATTAGTCATTTGCTTATTCCATGTTAGTTATAAGGCGTGTGAGAAGTAGACATGTTATATTACATTAGGTTTGAATGATTTTATTGTCCAATAAAATTAGCGATCTTGCTTGAGGGCTTTGAGCAAGTTTAAAATACATCCTTGATTTCATTCTTCATCTTTGAGCCTTAAGAAAGGTTCCTGATGAGCCAAGAGCCAAGTATTAATGTGAAACGAAATCCCATCATAGGGAAATGCCATCGAAGTAAACAGCTTTGAAATAGCTAATGTGATAATTCACATCTCGTTTTTCTTATACAGGGTCAATCCTTTTGGTAGTCCAGAGCTATGAATTAGCAGAATACAATTACAAATCACCACCCAATTTTTTTACATGGGGAGGAGGCAAACCCCACTGAATATTTTATCTCTGTATTGTTACTGTCCGTCTTACGAACTGCTGATGTCTGCACTTGAATCTGAGTGCTTCTTTTATTCCAGCTATTGGGTGTGGTTCAACCAATAGAGATATATTCTGATAATGAGAGAAAAATCATAGTGGTACAACCTATTAGTACAGCTTTATAATTTGTGCAGGTAAAGAAACAATAATGGGGAAAAGCATGATCCGACAGAATGTCTGACCCCACATCAACTAAAGGTAAGGATGCCATCAACCTTAATCATCACCGATACATTCAAAGACAAACAACAGTCGCATGGGAAGAAAACAAACTTTAAAATGGCAAATTGATGAGGCAACTGGCTAGAAATATATAAAGTGATCATAAAAATGGTAGCAACAAAACAGTGGTCATTCCCTGACACCAATGCCAGAAAGAGACAGATTGATGCCTTCAGCAAGGTCAGGAAGAGAGATATTGATTGTTTTCTTACTTCACGCCCGTGTAACATCCTTCTTACAATGCCCACGCATTCGAAAGGCCTTAAAAAAATGTCATAAATTTAACTTCTGTGTAGCCTAACCTTGAAAAATCTGTACTTTTACTGCTGGTTAACCCTTTGAAGTGACCTTTTTCCTTTTGTTTTTAAAAAAAAATCATCAAAATAAACACTGTGCTGCAGGAGTCTTCTGCCAGTTTCCTAGGGTGTTGAGGGGCATCTAGGAGTCTTGGGGACGTCCCAGAGTCCCCTTTTGGCGTTTCCCAAGAAGAAACATCCAGGAAATGTCCCCCTTTTAAGGAAATGTCTGGGAAACGGCAGAGAAAACTTGGAGACAGCGGAGGGACGGCAGGGGGACGTTCCCCAGGAGTCCCCGCATCTCGGGGAAGTCCCCAAATTGGAGACACCTGGTTTTTCAGGGGGGACGTGTCCCCGTGGAACACAGAATTTATTTGTCTATGATAAGAACTCTAGTTAAGTCATAAAGATACCTCTGCTCCTTATGTGTACAGTCAAAAAGACTCTTCTGCCACATCTCATGCACATCCTTAATCCTTGACATAAATTTGTACAGCCTGAGTACGGCTGATGGTGAAGGAATGTGTTAGAGGGACATGTTTGAAACCAGAGCAGGGCAGGCTATGTGCATCTTATTGATCAATATACAAGGTAAATGGGAAAGACAATGCCTTTGCAGGATTCCACAAGGGGGTCACATAAACCAAATTGATATTTCACAAGGCAGGGACCATAAAAGAGGTTTAATTTGCTGATACGCATTGCACAATCATCTGAACTAATAAGCAATAAGTAATCAAACAGAATGTGCTGGTACACAATCATATCCCATGTCAAAACAACCTTTCAAGCATCAAGTATCCTTCAAGACAAGCACAGGGATTGCTCAAAACAAAAATTATCTTTCAGGAAAGAAATCATCAGTAAGAAGTCCCATACAGACTCTGTGTAGAAATCAACAAACTTCTTGTAGAAATCTTCACTGTGCATCCCTCGAAAAGGATCAAAATTCTATAAGAAATCCACACAACTAGAAAACATAAACCTGGAACCGGCAGTGTGAAACCAACTTAATAAAGGCAACATCTAATCACTGCTAAGATTTTACAGGCTAAGCATGGATGCACATGAAAATTTGATATAGGATTTCCACAAGAATCCTAGGAATATTCTCCTGGACAGGGCGCCACTCTCAATTTCACGATTTTAAATAGTGCATTAATACCCAGGCATAACACTCTTAACACATGTCTCAATAGTTCTAGAAATTAGATTCAGATATCGTATCACCTGTCACTTTTGTAACCTCTTCAATAGAACAATGATCGGAGCATTGTACAAAGAAGCCAGCTTATCTATGTTTTAAGGCTCAATTGCAATCTTCCTATCTAGTATATGAATCACCTCTACATATCACTCTCAGAGACACCTAACCAGTAAATGCATAAGCTTTTATCTTGTTTGACAGTTCAAAATTCCACCTCTCAATATTTGAAGCCAACATAAAAGACTTCACATTAGAGTTACATAGATTTGTGACAGAAGATTTTTTTTAATGTGACTTGAGTTGCAAGACATCCAATAGAGATAGTGGAAAAGAAAATATTCACAGATGCAAAAAAAGAAAAGGATGAAATCTTACAGAAAAATTGTACTGTAAGCTGCAGAAATCAAGAATGATAAAGAGCATGTTTATATTAAGAAACAAGAAGCAAGGGATGAAAAATTATGAAGGTGGTTGTTGTATTGGAAAACAAGGAATGGGTGACGAAACATTCTTAACTCTCCCTATGGGCACAGGACAAGAAGACATTTAAAAAGTGCAAGACCAAATACAAACTAAATATCTGAATCTGAAAAAGAAAATTATGGTACTCTTCATTCCTTTCATGACAGCTATCACGAGGCCACAGTTTCTAGCCTCATACAGATCACCTTGGTGTGAATCTCTAACGAACTCAGATCAACTCACACCCCATAAAGTGGCCTTACATAGCTGGTAAATGACAAAAGAAGCACTGTGACCGAGCATGGTTAACTCAAAGATTCAAAGAACAACCACCATGGAATAATCTGAGGAACAAAATGGAAATTTTAAATCGAGAAAGTACCAACATCAATTTACTTGTATGACCAAACAGACTGTACATGAGGTGGAGGATAAATCCCTGCAATATGTGGCCTCTCTGAGGCCTTTATTGTAGTTAACCAACATGAATTTTCTGCAGCTGCTTCAGCAGACCACTTGCTCTTGTCCATGGCATCCTTCCCTGACCTGAAAAAGAAGAAAGTACATCAATATATGACGATATGCCCAATACAACAACCAAAATCACACATAAAGACAAAGCACTTTGTTCTTGATGAAAGTCAAAATTTCATATCAGCAGGGATGAACGATGAACAAATGAAGTTAGAAATTTATCTTAAGGCCAACTTTGTTGAATCTGACTGATTTTATGTGGAATTGTTTACAACATTTCTTGTAAAAGGGTACCACTGGAAATAAAGATTGTCATTTGAGGCAATGGAAAGGGCTGCATTCCATGTTTCTGCTCAAACAGTTCAAGTGTAGCTTAAAATTGTACAAAATTTGGGATACAATCAATTACACACCCCCTTCAGGAATGAGGTTTAGTTTAAAAACTGAAATTTCTTTTTTTCTCAAACCTGCTGCATTGGACAAGATTATGAAATGCAACTGCTTTTGTCATTACAATGTTTCTACAATCTAGTTTTGATGTCAATGAATGTAAAAATCTGAGAAGACACCCTAAAGCAAAAATGTACCTCAGGTATTAATGATAAATAAAATGTGACACAATATTTTTAATTTTAATTTACAATATTCACAATATGAGAATTGAATGTGTGCAAGGTAAAAAATATAAACTTTGATCAATCAACTTTAGCTTTTCACATATAACTTTTTCTTCCAAACCTTTAATTTCCAGACTTGAATATTTAAAGATGATAATATAGGATATTCCAAAAAGAAAGAATGTGTGTTGTTACTAGCTGAGTGACTCTTTCTCATTTCTTTGGCTTTGAACTTTGATTTGTCCATTGTCTATTGGGATTTCATTTGTTTACAATTTGGAGAGATACTTGAGGTAGGTAGGCTGCAGCTAAAGTGAGAAACATCCTGCAACCCTTGGATCTAAATTTTTAGGTGCAGCCACAATTATAACAAGACAATGGCTCCTGCCATTACAATTATATATAGGTTCTACTGTGCTTCTATAATCTAGTCAATGTCATAGAATGTAACAACTTGACTAGACACCCTGAAGCAAAAGTGCATTTCACATGTACTACTGATGAACTAAGTGTTAGATTAATTATAATTTACAGCACTCACAGTATGAAAGTTGAATGGTTGTGAGGCAAAAATAAAGAGCAACCAATCGATATTAGCCTTTTACATTACACTTTTCCTTTCAAACCTTTTTTTGTCCATGGAAATATTTAAAGGGCAACAAATTCAGTATCTTACAAAAACAGAAAAACATGTATTTTTAAATCTAGACAGCAATAAATTGGTAAAAAAAACACTCAAGAATGGCTGCAGCTTCTCTCTTGCACTATGGCCATTGAACCCTAATGGAATAGGGCTCCCAACTGGCAGCTCTGATGTGCCAATGAATCATCTACAGGGCGGCATATCTTCTTTGGGGGATGTCTCCTCTAAGCAAGCTGATGACATTGATCTCCACAATTGTTCTCTTATGGCAGCACAGGTGGATAAAGCAGTGCATGGTGGTGCTTTCGAAGGGATTCAAGGTTGCTTCTCGTAGTAAATCTCCTCTTAAGAAGTCTTTTGCTTCTATTGTGCATATGGGTGTGGTAGCTTCTAGATCTGAGGAAGTAGTTTTGAATAAAAAGGGCATGCAGGCTAATACTGGGGTAGAATTAAAATCTCTCAAATGCTCTATGCCAACCCCTCTTTTAGTTTTTGGGGATGAAGTATTAGAAGGAGAGGAATATTTTTCTATAAATAGTTTAATATGTTGTTTCATTTGCTTGTGGCCTAGTTTTTCAAATATGTACAAATGGTTGTCCAACTGGCAGCCACACATGGAGAACCATCTAGAATTTACCCATGTGTGCTTGGCTTTTTAAATGTAGTGTTTGAATTCCCCAAGGATAGAGATTTTATTATTAATGATTAGATTTGGAGTTGGTGAGAGCATTTGCTTCTCCAGAAGCCTTGGTTTCCAAATTTCAACCCTTAGACAAAATCCTTTAAAGTGATGTCGATGTGGGTCAAGCTTCCTAACCCCCCTCCCCCTTCTTTTAGTTTTAGATTGATTTCTATTTCCAGTGATTGGAAACTCCGTGGGGAAATTTCTGCTAAAAATATGGCAACTTCTGCTTTTTCCCATACTACTTTTGCCTATATTCTAGTTGAGCTGGATATTTCAAAAGACCTCCCAGCAGATATGTTGCTGAAAATGGCAGATTGCTCATGGAAGTAGCCTTTGGACTATTAGTGTCTTACTTTTTGTTGCCATAGATGCTTTGAAACAATCCATGTGGTTGCTGATTGTTCTAGCTTCACTCATAAATCTGCTAGCCAACCTTCTCGGTGGAGAGAAGCTCTACCCCACCACTTAACTATTTTGGGTTCTTTGAAGGAGTCTTAGATACCTTCAAAGCCCTCTTAGGTAAATGTTGTTGTTTTAGAGCCCACTTCAGGGGCTCCCATAATTCCTCCTTTATCTCTAAAAAGGCAAATGAAAAGGTTCCTTTAGCGGATGAAGTTATACCCCCTTCAACTTATACTGCAAAGACTCCCATACCTCATTTTTTGTCTTTTGAGAGGATAATTGAGAAAACCCCTTTGGTGGATGAAATTTTCCCTTCATCTCCTTTAGCTCATGCTGCAGAGACTGCAAATCAGCCTTCAAATGATCTTTTAGTCGCTTGTTCGGAGCAGCACTTATTGTTGTTGAAGCAGCAAGATTTGGAATTTTCAGATGGGATGAATTGAACTTTGGTTTCCAATTGGAAATATGGTAAACCCACAAAAATTTCTTCTTATATGCTTAGATCTGGTTGTAATAAGGCGAAAGGCTTGTTGTCATAGTTCTTATCTAGCTTATTGTATTGTCTCAATGTCATGGGAGAGGACCCCAATAAAACCCTCACTAATTAATCTAAAAATATATATATATGCAAGTGTATAGTGTTGAGCAAACCTCTTGAGGTAGTCTGAAGCTTGTAGCGTAAGTGTGCAAATATGTTGTGCCGCTTGGGCCTCTATTCTTAGCATTTTCTAATTTTATACTGCACCATCAGGCCCAAATTATAGTAGCCAGATTCAGAACCAATTTTCCTTAACTCAAACTCAAATTTAATTCAGTATCAAGAATTATAATCTAAAAGACTAAAAGTAAAGCTTCACCATCTCTACCAGTGATTATCTAGAATGAAGCATTCAATTCATAATAAAATCTGCAGATGAAAATGATTTCCCAGGAGTAAACTTCATGAAAATGCAGTTTTGTTCAGCTTTAAACTTTTGCCCACTCTATATTGACCTCTCAGGAGAAAAAATAAGAAAATTCTACATTTTGGGTCTGTTTTATCTGTGTTTCTCTAAGTTTCAGGGATGGGTACCAGGTTTTCAGGGACGGCCAAAAACATTGTAGATAATGGGAATGGCAGGGGAGGCTGGGTGGACGGCAGAGCTACTACATATTAAATTTAAATATTTAAAAAACAAATAAATATAATAACTCAGAGTAAACAAAAAGCAGCTGAAATGTTAAAAAGTATAAAGTATAAACAATGTGCCAAATATGCAAAGACATTCCATTGATCCAATAATCCATCTCAGAATCAAATGACTTTTGAATTTTATTTCTATCAATTTAAATTACAAAGTACTAAAAAGCTGAGAATCACCACAGACAAACATCAAAATGAAAAAATGAAAGAACAAGATATGCATTGCTGGATTGAGCAACAAGCTCAAAAATTTACATTATCATTTAATCGATATCTCTGAAACCGCTCTTTTTCAATAGAACCACTAGATTTAACTGTCTCCTACAATGGAACACCAACCGATCCTGGCTGCACATCCCGGTCCTCATCAACATGCTGTAGCTTCTTGCGCTCTTTAGCCTACTACTAGTGGGCTCTCCTTGTATTTAGGTGTCTTAAAATAAAATAACATAAAAGGCACTGTGCACAATGACGAGCTTTTCTGCCGTCCTAGAGATAGGTCAATTCCTCTTAACATGGTGGATAAATGGTAAACCTATGTAAACCAGTTTGTCTCAACAGCAAATGAACTAAAAATTTGAGAGAGTAGATGAATAGCAAGCATATGTAGCAATCCTGGAGGCCCATATAGTCACCACCAACCAGCTTGTCATGTGCCAAAGTATGCTTACCAATCTTTGACTAACTCTTGTAGCCATTGATTTTAATAAATTTGATCCACTTAGTTCTGATTTAGGAAGCTTTCTCCACACTATACATTTTCTTATGAGGCTTCATGAGGTTGTTCTTTAACTCCTCATCAAGGAGAATAACTCTATTAGGCCAATTTACATACCACTTCAGATTCAATGTATATACAGCCTTGTGTAGAGGGGTGTTCAACTTCTCCCACCTCTACTGAATTACAGGGTGAATATGTTGATCATATAACTGGGGGGTGTGGTCTCTCTCACAAGCAGCAGCCCTCATGTAACTAAGCATGTTATCAATGCACTCACAGATCACCCCAAACCTAAGACTCAAAATTCCCAAATCTAATGATGCAAAAACTAAGGAATACAAATAGTGTGATGTAACTCACATCTGATCAAATCCATCACAAACCACAACCTCTTTCACCCTGTTTCCCTACTCTTTCTTGGACTCCTCCATGTAGTTTGCTCCTATGTCAAGATCATAATTGCAAGGTGCCATGCAACTCAAGCATCCTCTATAACTGAATGAAGTAGGATGAAACCTGATGTCTACCGATTTGAAGGATTTGTTCTTCAAAAAGGAATGAATGAGTGCCAATGAGGCATGTTGGTTGCAAATGAATATTTGCACCTCCCTTGTATCTACCACAACCTTTTCGACATGGTTAATGTTGCCAATGTCCTTGAGGGCAATGTTCATGGTATGCACACAATAAGAGGTCCAATAGATGTGCCTACAAATGAACTCAACTAATTTGTCTATTGCCCTACACACATGCATTGCATCAATAACCACCTACACTGCATTGAAGGAACCAACCTCCTCGATGGCATCCCTAAATAGTCAACCACCTCAGGGAACTAAGGCCCTTGTTTACATCTGTTGCCTTAAGTTTCATTTTCATGATTATTTTTACCCTTTGTCGAATCATTTTCATTTTCTAGTCATGTGTTTTCCCTTGAAAATTGTGCAAGTGTCAAGTTAGCAAAACTGAGAGGTTTTGAAACTTATGTCGACTCCCGAAGAGGTTGTCACAACTTCTTGGCTCCCAACAAGGCTTTCACAACCTTGTCGAAGACCGACACCCTTAGTCTAACCTCTTTGTTTTAATTTTTTTTTTGACAGTCTTGTCTAGGTTGTAGAACTTGTATCAACTTCCAACAAATTTTAACTATTTTGAATCTAAAGGAAAGCACTTTTCAAAGTGACATCAGAGACTTATGATAGATTTGAAACCTTTGTCGACTCTCGACGAGGTTGTCACAACCTTATCGAAGCTTGATAGGCTCTCCACAATTGTTGAAAAGACAGCGGACTTCATGGCAAGCTCAATAGAAGTCTAAGGTGATTTTAAGGATATTTGGTGAAGGCAAATTGGTGTGTCAGCATTCTAACTTGGTTTCGAAACCACAGGCAGAAGCCGATGAAGCTTTAAGAACCCATTAAACCTTCAATAAGCAAGTAAAAGAGACATTTGTTTTAAAACAAACTAGGAGCTAATAAATATGTTGTGCTTGTTACATGCTAACATTACAAGGCGCCATTAATGCTCTCACAAGCTATGAGGATATTAAAAGCAGCAAATCCTAATTAATATAAAGGCAATGTAAGACAAAAAGGAGGCACTTTGATGAGCATTATCAAGAGCATGCAGCAAATTGTGAGAGTATATTGCAATGTACATTTTGAAGCGATACAACATAGAAGGTTTCCCAATTCAATGGTACACAAACTGCCCTTTGTTCCCATAATTCGTAAGAGGAATTTTCTTTTGCAAAGCCCAATTTCATGAAAATTTACTTTTCACAATATTTTTTGCTGAAAAACAAAATTCCTCTGAATTTGCTTGATATTGCTTTGAAGAATTTAATTTGCTCCCTCTATTAATTTTCCCCGGTAAATGAAGTATCTAGGATACAAAAACTTGTCGATCTTAGAGAGCACATTAATGAAGATAGGAGATACGAAACTAGGGCATGTGAATCTTGAAGATTTCTAGGAAAGGATAAAAGAAGGTAGTGGATAGAGGACTCCTTCAAGCAGTGGGTTTTCCGATAGTAGTGAAATGTGCCGACATAGTCTAGGGAAATAAGAACAGTGAACAATAATCTAATAGCCAAGCTAGATGTTGAAGCTATAGGGGTAACTTTTAGATTGCCTTTCAGGGAGGCCTTTGCTGATATCAACACCCCTGTGGCATACTTACATTACACAAAGAAAAGAGTTTGTGTCATAATATCATAGCACAACACTGGTTGGCAATTCCGAAGAAAGGGAAATCACAACTGCCAAAGACTCTTCACAAGTCCCATTTCAAAGAAGATATTTTTTATATTCTTGTGTTATTGCTTAGGTTGGTGGGAAATGAAGACGCCCACAATTTTGAGGACTTGATGTATCTATTCATTATCATGATTGTTGTAGGGGATCAATTCATCAATTGGGGTAGCATCATAAGTGACAAACTCCATAATCAACTTACCCAATTTCAATTGAACAGATGTTTTTATATGTTGTCATATCTATCTTATGCCATTGCTAGTATGACAGCCTAGTCAAGGCTAGTCACTAGAGGTGTATTTGATAATGTGACTCAAATTTATGATCACTACCCACAACTTCAATTAGAGTACAATTTTAAAAGCTTCATGAGAGTGAATGATGCATTCACGATGCCCTTTGTTAGGGAACTCCAAGGTGACATGGGAGTAAGACTATCTCCGGAAGTTGTGCAACTGGTCAATATTTATGGGAGCTATTTTATTCAGTTTCAAAAAAATTACATATATCAGAATTGGAGGCTTTGATGGATCCCCATATACATTGCCGAAGTATGTAAGTGGCAAGTTTGTCCTCATTGAAATATGTCAGTAAATTGGTGAAGTGAATAGGAGATACAAGGAAAGAAAGAAGGTAGGAATTCCCTTTCCCATTGGGCTTTTAGATTACAAATGCAAATCATCTTCTGATGCACTAAACATTGACAGGTCCTCAGTGAAATTTACCATACATTTTCACACCATGAGGGTTCCTTTTGACTATAAAGATTATGTCAAAAATAAACAACTTGGACCTGAATTCTATCATCATCCTAAAATTGAAGATTACAAGGTAGACTGTGAGAATGACTATGAAGTCAAGCAAAAAGATTGGATGAGGCTAAGCTGTAATAGATCAAAGATTTTAAGTTAAATTGGGATATCCAAGGCATTCAGAATGACGAATCAAACTTGATTGATCCCATTTATTTTGAGAGAATTCAAACTCGGCCACTTTTACCAATCAACTAGCCCAATAGAGAAGTGAAGTCTCTAGACAAAAGAACAATTGTGGTCCTCAGGAGAACCGAGGAATGGGTAAGGAAGAAAGACACAGAAAAATCAGTTGCAAAATCCTCTAACAAGAAAGATGCCTCAAAGGAGAAAGGAGAAAAGCAACCAAAATCTACTCCCTCCAATCCTTCATCCTCAAGCAGCTCTCAAAATATCAGTGGAGGAGATGATGAGGATCCCTCAAAGAAAAGTCCTAAGAAATCATGCAAGGATAGTCCTAAAGGAAAAGCAAGGAAATTGAAGGTGAAAAAGAAGCAGCTAGGCACTATTCAAGAGGATAAAGATGAAGAAAAGACCACTGATATACCCTCCTCCACTTCTTACGTGATTCAACTCCATCCCTCTCATCTCATTCATCACCAGCTTCTTTTCTTCCACATTCCCTCCAAACACCTCCCACTCGACCTAATCCTTCTCCTCCCTCCTCACCTGATGTATCATTTTTTGGTAAGGTCTTTCCATCATTCACTACACCTCTACCTACAAGGCCACTACAATTTTCCCCAAACGTTAGCAGCACCCCATCTGGTTCCTCTTCTTATTGGCTACAACAAACCTTATCAAAGAAAAGAAAGGTAACCCAGCTGGTTGCACCTCAATTTAATGTTGTTTCTAATTTACTTCAAAAGCCCCCTCAACTAAAGAAAGCTAAAACAACTTATAGATCGATGAAGGATTTTGCCTCTAGCAACATGTATGTGGAGGTAGCTCAACCACTGCAAAAAAAGATATTAATGAGATTTCTGAAAGTCTTTAATATCACTCGGGTTGATCTTGGTCCTTCTCATGAAGAGGATATCCACAACTTCCAAATCTCAGCTGCCAAATTGGTAGAAAGAACAGAAAAGGATAAGTGTTCTGTTGTGACCTTTTTCACACATCGCCCCATTGCAAATGGGGACCCTCACTGGTTTGCTCTTAGGGTTTTGCGTTGAGTAGCAATCTCATAGTCTCTGATATCTGGGAATTTCATGTCAAGGTCTGGAGTCATCATCCGAGCCAAGTTGGGAGTTTTAGCCCGAAACTGAACGTAAACGTCATGGAAGTGCTTAGAAGGCCTCGCAGACGAGGATCGCCTGTGCTTTCGCTCAATTCTGACACTTCCTATTTTTTAGGGATTCTGCTTTTTTGCTTTTTTGCTTTTTTCGTTTTTGGCATTTCTGGCCCAATCTGGAATTTGCTATTTTTAGAAAGTTGCTTTTTTGCTTTTTTCTATTTTTAGTAAGTTTCTATTTTTAGAAAGTACAGGGTGTCATTAGCATTTGAGTCAAAAGTTTCTATTTTTGGAACTAAAAAGCAAGCAAAAAATCGAAAAATCATGAGAAAAGCAGAGAAAAAGCGCATGCAAGGCAGAGAAAGGCGCATGCAAGATGAGAAAAGCAGAGAGAAGGCGCATGCAAAGTCAAAAAATCAACTGGATAAAATCGCGCCATCATGAGAAAATCACTGAAAAATCAACTAAAAAGCAGGCAGTTCATGGTGAAATTCGCCTAAGTCTGGAAGAGGTACGCCCTTGAGAAGTTAAAAGTCCAGTTGAAACTTTAGAAAATCCAGTTCGAAAATCCAGTGATCAAAGGGAAAATCCAAGTAAAATTCATTTGAGGAAATTCGCATTCTTCAAGAAAATCCAGTTGGACGAAGTGAAAAATCCAGTTGGACAAAGTAAGAAATCGACTAAGGCATCAAAATTATTGAACTGGACTTCAGGAAATTGAGTGGAGTGAAAATTCCAGTTGGGAAGTGAAAAAATCCAGTTGGAAGTCGAATTTTCTCAAGGTAGAATCGAATTTTTTCTAAGGCAAAGTCACTTTGAGAAGTTAAAATTCCAGTTGAAAAGTCAAGAAGTCCAGCTGAAGGTCGAATTTTGCTAAAGGCAAAAAAATAAAGAAAAACTTAAGTTTTCTTTCACCAAGCCAAAAGGGACGCCTTGTTTGAAAAGTCAAAGATATGGATAAGATTGCTTTTTCGTTTTTAAAGCAAAATACAACCAATGAGAGAAAGAAATCGACCTAAAACAATTTGGGAAGGTTTTTATTATAAAAGACAATCTACTGAGCTCATTATTTTATTATTTACAAAGTCGACTTTCTTCACAGGCAGAGCTCTCCCAAGAAAAGACGTCTTTTTCATCTGCAAGTGGATTTTTTTTGAGTTCCAGAACACTGAATTGAATTTTTTCTCCTCCTTTCTGGATTTTCTTCAAACAACTGCAGGTTATCTTTGGCGATTTTGAGAAGGGAATTGGATTTTTTTTTCATTAAAGATTGGAGAGAACTTCAGTATAAACCTTAAAAAATCCAAAAGATTATTTAAAAATTCCATGAATGCTCTTTGAAAATAATAAAGGCAAATCGATTTCATTTAAGAATTTATTCTTCATGCAGCCTTTAATCTAGTTCTGGATTTTTAATTAATTTTTTAAATTTCTCCAGCCAAGAAATCGCCTTTTTGCAAATTTATTAAAAAATTCTCTAACTTCGAGTTTCTTACAGGCGTAATGTCTTCTCCAAAGAATGTGGGAGGTGGAGTCAGAAAGGCTCAAGTCAAGGAAGTCCTGAAGGAATTTTATCCAGAATCCCAGTTGTCCTCGAAGTGGAGAAAAGTGACAGATACAAATTTTGAACAATTTAATGCGATTCAGCACAAGAGAAGGATGTTTGGCACAGGAAACGAAATGCCTACACCTATCGCCTCAAATATTGTTAAGTCTGGACTTCATCAAGCAGCAGGATTTCCGCCTGCAGTTCAGTGCAGTGAGTTAATGGTTGAATGCGCCAGAAGGTACAATCCTCAAACAAGATCAATTAAAACGCCCAATGGAATCACCCTGGCCTATTTCACAGAGGATTCAGTCAGGGAGGTATTTGGTATTCCCCATCGCCGGAAAATGTTAAACAGGACTCAGCAAGAATCACAGGCCATGTTCGATCAAGCCAAGGAATCCTGTTTGGACATCATCAATTCCAACTGGATTAAAGAACCCAAAAGGCATCGTTCCAAGTTGCCAAAGAGACTAATTTGCACAGATTTTAAGATAGAATATAGTGATATGATTCACATGCTGAACAGAGTTATGGGAACTTCTCAGGGAGCCTTCTTTGAGGTGTGGATGTTTTCATACGTGGAGGAAATCGTATTGGGAATGGAGGCTATAAATTGGGCCAATTTAATAAGTGATAACATCGATTTCCAGTTGAGAAACCTTGAAAAAACTAAAACCTTTTACATGAGTTCTTATGTGGTTTACATTCTGGCAAGATTCACTAAGTACAGAGGACTGATTTGTAAAGGCGAAGTGGGACTTCGGAAAGATCAACTCAAATCATATGAATGTTACCCGCAGCTCCAGCTACATTACAGGGACAATTTCAAGATAACAAATGATGCCTTCCTTATGTACATCACACGAGTTCTTCAAGGAACAGTACAGAGAAGGCTATCTAAAGAAGCTATGGCAATGCTTGACAAGTTCGGGTCTTGGTTTATCCAGTTTCCGACATTTACTTACATAAGAATTCATGGATTCTCTGATGCTCCGTACCGACTTCCTCGATACCCAACCGACAAAATTGTTATGCTTGAGGTAGCAAGGCAACTAGCATGCGTAGACTCCATTCAGGCGAAGAAGAACAAACAAAGAGTGGATTTTCCGGTTGCAATTGGAAAAATGCTAGAAGTCTGTCCTTCGTTACAGTCAGCTAAAACAGCAGGGGTAGAGTTGCAATTTTACAAATTCAGCACCTATAATCCAAGGTCCGATTATGACCCATACCTGAGAATACATGGGAAGAAGTCCCTTCATGTTATGCAGATCGAAGATTACTGGTCTAACCTGATGGACGAGTATGGAGTAAGGAAGAAGGCTTGGTCAAGAATTCCAGTTGAACTTGTGAAAAGGTGCGACTTGTTCCCTATACCTGACCAAGTGAAAGACGACGGGGACTACATCCATCCTCAATTTGAACAAGAAAAAGATAAGCCTATTTTATTGCCTAACTGGACACAACCCGAGTTGACCGATGTGAACACATTGATGAAGGAAATTTTTGCTTACTCAAGGGAATGGGTCGATGGTCAGATCAGCAAGTTGAGGAAGGAAGGAGTTTCTCTTACTTACGCCACATTGAACAATAAGGATGGCCAGGAGGAAGCAATTGGCGAAAATCCGGATGAATCTCCATATCCCAGCAAGAGGAAGGTAGTAAGTGGAAACCTTCAACTAGAGGAAAAGGAGTCAGCTAATGAGGAATTGGAAAGTAAGAAGCAGAAGGTGACTGAAAATCCCTCATCTTCGAGGACCTTGTCAGTTGAAAATGTATCCATTGTTGATATCGAGCCAAGCTATGAGCAAGAATTTCAGTTTCAAGAGTTAGAACAGGTAGATTCTTTCCAAAATCAAGCCTCCACGGAGTGTTTGGAAGGAGATGATACTTTGATGATTGAAGGTGCAGGAGATACTGAGATCCTTGAGGACAGTGAAGAACTAGGAGATGAGGTAATTTCTGCTCTTAAAGGAATTAATGATGATGTTCAGTTAGAGGATGGAATGGAATTATCCACAATCCCGGATTGGCTAACTGAAAGTTTGAAGAAGAAGTCCAGACCACTGGATGAAGTTCAACCAGTTGAGAGCATACAGGACTTCCTAGAAAGAATTGGCAAGGCTAAAACGCCTAAAAAGCCTAAGAAGTATTCTCAGATTACCAGGAATGATACAGGATCCAGGATCTTACAGGTGGCAGTCCCGAAGATTGATAAGCCAAGAGATCAGATTGCTCCTATGGATTATGAAGTTACAACGTTGGACATTGGCCCAACGACAATAGATCAGGATTTCCATGAGTTGGCAGACACTTCCAAAGCCATCAGGGAGAAGTTTGATAAAACAGAAGAGAAGAAGGAAAGGTTGGAGTTAGAAAATCTAAGGCTGATAGAGTTCATTCAGCAGCTAACAGCCCCTTTGCGTCAGGAAAATGCAGCCTTTATTCCACCGTCATCTCTTACTCCGGAGTCCGTTGATGTCCTTGAGGCTATGAGGATTACGAGTCAAGCTACCAAGAGTTGGGTGACCAATATTTCAAAACAAATGGAGCAATTCTTGGAGAAGTGCGCCCAAACTTATGACAGATCTGCATTGCTGATAACTGAAGTTAGTCAAGTTGAGGACCATTGGGAAGATTTCCAGTATGTACAGGACAAAGTGATACCTCGTTTGAGGGTTCTAAAAGAAGTCTCCTTGCAAATTTTGATCCAGGAAGGTG
Organism: Sequoia sempervirens; assembly: GCA_007258455.2. Lineage (NCBI taxonomy): Eukaryota > Viridiplantae > Streptophyta > Pinopsida > Cupressales > Cupressaceae > Sequoia > Sequoia sempervirens. Next base: position 26,392 of record VDFB02323609.1, read on the forward strand.
TTGTCGAAGAGGGAGCCTCGTACGATTTCAGCAGGTGGTATTATTCCTTATTGGCCAAAAAGAAGACATATGATGGAATGAAGGAAGAATGTGCTGCTATACGGAACACGATTGAGAAAATTCAGTTCAAAATCCTCACTTCTCTTGAAGGATTGACAGGACAAGAACATCATGATACGAATGGCTTAGATTTAGAAGGATTGAAGAAAAGTGTGATGAGCATTTACTTCAAGGAAATGCAGATTATTACAGAGAATCAGCTTGATGATATGTCTTCCCTTTTGACCTTCATGGAGAACTTTCAGAAGCAGGAGGCTAGATGGGAAGGAACTTTTACTCAGTGCCTGGAGACCTTGGACGTGATTGGAGTGCAACTGGATTCTGTGCCGAATATCTCGATGGAGGAACTTGATTCTGTGTTAGCCAAATTTCTTGCATTTGCAGCTAGGGAGCGATCCAAAGGGAATTGCATTCTGGATTCCCACTTGCTCGAATGAAGTGCAAGGTGTCATCATTTGCCATGCTCCAAATGGCGTATTCTGCTTGTGCCACGTGTCTTTGAGTTTGTTATGCTTTTAGGGTTAGGGTTTGTCAAATTTGATCTTGGCCGTTGATTTCAAATTTAATCTTGGCCATTGCTTTGTAATTGGGGTGCCTATATAAACCCCATTCATTTCATTTATTCAAGGAGAGACTGATGAGATTGTTGCAATATTGCTGTTTAAATAATAAGTGGATTCAGAGTTGAGCATTTATTATTTCTATGAGCCCGCATGGTTTCATTGATTTCTTCAAAATAGAGTAAATTTGTTTTCAAGTATTTAGATGAATGAAAGATTGATAGTGTTGGAAAAGTGGAATTAGTTCATACCTTTTTCAATTGGATGATTTTCAATTTGATGTGTAAGGTTAGTCTGAACATTAAAACTGCTTAAATTGAATTCTATTATCTATATGCATTGGTCGAATTGATGGTGATATAGTGTAATAAGATATCTTTCGCAAACCCTTGAAGATTGCACCGTCTTTGTCTAGTTGTAGTGCCGTGCTTGGCGAAGCAAAGATTGGTTTAAATTCCATTATCCAGCATTTGTCTCCGAAGTTCATAGGTTTAGTTCTGCGTAAATCTAGTTCCTTTACCCCCATTCCCTTTTTATTTATTTTTATCCTAAACCGAAAATTCCAAAAAACATAAGAGCGTTCAACGTTACATCGATCCAACTCCCTACTTTGAGTGAGTTCATCATTTTAAGGTCCCTTTGTGAAACCAGCATATCACATCATCCATTGAGCTTGTCCATCCCCCAAACCGGAACATTGGAATTACCGTATGACCTTTCTGGCAATCTTAGCATAAGAGGTAATTTTTCAAGAGAGGATAAAGCCGCCCTTGGGCATTCTTTTCTTTATTCTAAGGTGTTTGGTGTGTCACAAAACACTCATCAACATGTTCCAAGGACCAACTCAAACAACACGTAAGAATTTTGACATCTTATTTTAAATCTATTGTTGATACTTCAACCCAATATCCACAACTTCCAAGTCTCAGCTGCCGAATTAGTAGAAAGAACAGAAAAGGATAAGTGTTCCAAGGACCAACTCAAACAACACGTAAGAATTTTGCATCTTATTTTAAATCTATTGTTGATACTTCAACCCAACCATTGTACACAATAGACACCTCTTTTGATCCTAGCTTAGAAGGTAGTAAGGAGGTTATTGAAAAAATATGCAAATACCAATCTTATGGTGAAGCGATTGAGAACTAGGTCAAAGAAATAATAATCAATGGATCAAAGTTTATTAAAGAAGCAAAGAAAACATATGATAAAATCGATGCCAAGAAAAAGGATATTGAAGAAGAAATAAATGTGTCCAAAATTGAAGAAACTGTATGGATCAAATTTTATAAAAATCTTAAGAAGATGGTAGAAACGAATATTGACATACTTGTTGCTGAGCAAGTGTTTCCAAGTGCAAATGAGAATTTATGTCACCTATGGATAAAAAGTATAGAAGAAAATGAAATTGTTTAAGGATTGTGATTAACTAAAAATGGATATACAAATTGACTTTTTATCCATCAATTCAATTATTCAAACAAGAGATAACTCTCAGATTGTTGATGCCAATTCTATCAATCAGAATTTCAAGGTGACGATTGAAAAAGAATTATTTAACAAACAGATGTTTAATGCAGAGTCAATGAGAAAACTCAGCAACATTGACACTGCTCTTGTTCACTGTGCTACACACATTCCAATGTTACAACACAAGTTAGAAAATGTTTGGAATAATAAGGTTTTGTGGAGACTTCACACAAATAATGTCATCATTTACCAAGGCACAATAACATTGCTCCAGCTATTAAAGCATTTCGCATTTATAAAGTCAAAGTTTTTGCTCAAGCACAGCAATCTCCAGCACCAAGTTCATCTCTGACAAGGGAAAAAGAGGATATAGAAGGAGACATTATGCCTCCAAAGCCCAATACTTAGTATTTTCTACAAAACTTTAAAGGTTATAAAAGTGTTTATATTTCTGAGGATATTAATGAAATCATGACCTTTTTGTTTATTTATTAATTGAAAGAATCAATTACAACTGAAAAGACTATATATGCTGCCAATTGTAAAACAAAGGATTTTTTTTTAATCTTTCCTCAATTTAGTGAAAAGCTGGTTGAAAGACTAGATACCATTTGTATAGAAGTTGAAGAGTCTGCATGCTCCCCATTTTTGGACATTCAAATAAAGAAGTTTGTTCTGAGTTGATGTGCTTATGATAAATTTCTTATGCTATCATTTCTCTTGATGTTGATGTGGTAGTTATTTTAAGTGTTCATTGACCGTAGCAATTTGTATCTCTTTTTATTCTTGAAGCTTATGTAATATGGGTTTAAATTGGAATGATTTGTGCTGGCCTGTGAACTTGAAAATTGTTTCAAGATTTATCTTGATTGCATGTTAAATTTTATGGTTTGAAAGAATGAATCTTTGAATTTATTCTCTTTGTATGTCAGAAATCCTTGAAGTTATAGTTTACTTTGAGATCTTAGGTTTTATTTTGCCGGTAGTCAATATTTGTCTTTCCTGCTTTCTAGTTAAAAGCATACCTTGAAAGTTAAACTTCTATAATAAGAGGGATCTGTACCTCTAAAATTCAGAGGAAAGTTGTTAAGTAATAACAACTTCTCCAACTGTTGTTTCATATGCTACTGCTTGTTCGGCATTTCAAGGTTATTTTCTAATAAGATTCGCAATGACAAATCTGTTAACCAACAACATTTTACTATAATATTGATAAATGAGCAGCATATAATATTCACCCATCCATGATTACGATGTAGCCATGTGACATCAATGTAGCATTCATCTCCTCCATTAATAAGTTAAATTTGGATTTATTTTTTTTCAACAATGTGATCATTGATTTGATCTTTCCAAAAGGTATATAAGATGCACCAGCTTTGCCTACCTTGGCCTTACCCTCCATGTCATAAGGAGATCAAGCAACATGAAAATTAATACCATTGGTAACAAAGAATTTTCCAAGGGCCTCATTTGACTCCACACTTGCGAGCACATGTCACATATCTATAATCAATTTTGTTGATGTTGAACATGTGGCTTTCCATTTCTGCTCCACTCACATCCAAAGCGATGCCCTTCTTGTATAATCTAATCATTTATGTCTGCTCCTCAAGTGTTAGCTTGGTACAATGACAAACACATTTACTAGACGTAAAAGATGCATAAACCCTCATAATGTTGGCCCTCCAATTAAAGGGGAAAATATTGCATTTCCAATGCCCACCCTCTCTTGAAATTATTTGCATTGTTAATGTTGTCACTGCAAACTAATGCAAACTGACACACCTCTTAGCCCTATATTCTCCCCAAATTCATCACCCAATTCAAAACCCTAATTGTCACTCACCTAGCTCATCTTGAAACTGAATATATATATATTTTTAAATCAGATCTTTTTGTGATTTTTAGCATATTGCAAGTGTTTTTAAGCTTTTTAGGGCATTGCAAATGCAAAAATAACAGCAACATTTTCAACTTTTTACAGCATTGGAAGTGCAAAAGAAGCAACAAACTGTTTACACATTTTAGCACATTTTAAATGCAAAAGGAAAATGGCAATGTTTTTAAGCACAGAAATATAAAAAACTCAGAAACATAAAAAGAAAAAAGCATTTTAATGTTTTGAAGTGAAAAATAAAAAACAGAAATTTCTCCAATCGAAAACAAACAAAAATATTAAAAATAAGTTAAACAAATTATGTTAATTCAGTTTATTCTGTACATTTATAAATTATTTGTAAAGAAAAGAAAAATATTTGTGAGGCAATACATTTTTGCATGGTTACTAGACTCAAAATTGATAGGCCAATTTTGGTATTGGACTCAAGCTCAACACCTAGACTAGGCAAGTTGAAAAAACCATGAAACATAGAGATTTTTTAAAGAGTTAAAGAGGTTTTTCTATGCACTCTTTTCTAAATCAAGTTTAAAGGCAACAAACTATTTAATTACCAGTTACATTGATAACATATACAAGTATACAATGAGCAAATGAATACAAAAGCAGATTTGGGCTGTAAGGAAACAATATTTTTAAACATATAATTTTTCTTTAGTGTTTTTGGTGTACAAAAACTCGTGGATTACAACATCCATGGCATCAAAAACAAAAATCACATGGAGAAATGAAATATGGTAGAGAGGACCCTATATCATTTGGCCTAGCACCACAATGGATCCTATGCTCACATCTCTGATAGGCCGTTGAAACTGCTACAGCCATAGTAAAATTGCTCACAATCAGCATTGACTCAGCAAACCCAGAGTTTAATTACAATTCAATTACTCAAGATGTAATCGAGCAATTAAAAAGAGCTAAAAAAAATCGTAAAAATAGGGATAATATGTTGTTTTTGTTATTTCAAGCCAAATAAAGGAAAAACACATTGATTTTCCATCTGGCAGAACCCAGCAATTGCTTTTTTCTTTTAAAACTAAAGCAGGCTCTAGGAGTGGTAGTCCCCAGTGGGGTCAACGGCAGACACCCATAGCCACCAAGCCAAACTTGAGGCCATTGAAGCCATGAGGAGCCTCATGGTGCATGCCATTTTTCATAATTTTATTGCTTTTAACGAAGCTCCAAACCCTTCAAAAAACATGGGTTTCAAGGCCATAGAGCAATTAGACTTAATTCAATGAGAATGAATATTTGTTTCATTGAAGAATGAATAATGAATGCTCTCAAGTTTGCCCTAATTGATCCAATGTTTGGTTACTTTGGTAAAATCCCACTTTTTGTATTTTTTTTCATTTTTTAGTGTTATTGACTGGCCAAATCTAACTTGCAAGACTTGCAAGTCCTGGTAGTCTAACAAAAATTTGCCGAGACTCTGGCAAGTCTGCTGGCCTCATCTCACTTGCCTCACCTTGGGACTTAGTGAATTCCCAGCAAGTTTTATAACACACTTTTTATGATAATAACAAAGAAAATCTGGAAAAAAAAATGATGGATTGACATATGTGGTGAATTATAGATTGAAATTTATCATCCTTCGCCCTTCCTGCCTCCTGCCTTCTGTTTTCAATTTCCCTCTTCTTGTTTGCAAATGTAAATTGTAAAATGGTAAGGCATCAAGTGTGATATCATATTAAGTAAGCAGGTTAGAGTATATTAATGTTTAACGATGTTTTTTTGGTTGGGAGGGTCAGTCATACAAATGCTATGTTTTTTTTAATTGTTTTAGACTGGTTCTTTTGTGTATTAGTTTTTTTAAATGTCAAGAATGCCTTTGATATCCTTGGGATGATCAAGGGACCTCAAGAAAAATAAAGCATTCTTAAAATGTTTAAACATGGGAGGAGATCCCCAAAAACCTCACCAAATTGAGGGGCTGTCTTAGGGACATGTCCCAATTTTTCAGCATTTGGAGATGAGGCATGAACATTTTGTCCTCGTCTTACATCCCTTAAACATCCCCATTTCTAAAGACAAGACAAAATCCCCCAAGACACACATTGCTTTATCTGTTTTTTCCAATTTCAAATGTTAGAAAAGTATTTGTTGAAACTTAGAGAAAGTCTCCGCAATTCTTACCCAAGTCTTCACAGTTTTTTTGTGATTCTTAGTTGTCTTTTTGAGTTTGACAGTCTCGGCACATCAATCCAGTTAGATGCATTTAAACTTTTGGATTACCAACTAAAAACATGAATCCAATTACTATGCCCTAAATTGATCTTCTTTCATAATGTTTCATTGCCACACTTTTTTAACCGCCTAACTAAAATTCGCTATAACTGTTAATCCCAGGCGAGAAACTCTAGGTCTGAAATTTTTAAATACAAACTAAAAGACTAAGATTTGACACATTTTCAATGCTCACTAACAAGAAAATATTCTCTTTGTTTTGTAAAGACTGAACAATGCACCATAGTTTTAATGAGCCAATTGAATAAATCTGCTCAAGCACTATATGGAAGGAAAAAAACTGCAGGAGCAATGGGTGCCATAAAGCCATGAATGTCTCCAAGCATAGTATGGTCATTGCACATGGTCAAGAAAGTCCCATGGACTTGTACAAAAGGAACCACTTTGCAAAACATAAATCTAACACTAAGTTCCTTTGTGTAGCAAATCTCCCACTTTAGCTCAATTTTATATCATGTGTGGGATAAATCAATGTTCTAGATACGTAAATGAAGATAAATTTGTAAGGGAGACACAAAATTCCTAATTGGTACACAAGGTACAATAATTAGCCAAGAAGTTAATAAACCTGAAAAATATTTAAAACCCCTCAATGTTAATGAATATCCCAAAATCAATCATTATATTGGGTATTGCAATATTTTAGGGTCTTCCCACAAATCACCCTCAAATGGCAAATTCTTCTACTCAATTAGATACTCCATAAAAATCTTGGTCCTCAATAGCTTCTCTTGACTTGCCAAATTGTGCTCTAGACCAAAAATATATATTTTTTGTCATCTAAAGGCAGCTAGTAACTGACATTTTTTTCTTTAGCTATCACTTTCTTCAAGCATGGGAAACGAAAAGTGGCATGCTATAATGACCTTGTTGGCAATTCAAAAGAACACATAACCCACCAACTCTTACCAGAACCTTATAAGGACCATAATATCTATGCCTAGGCTTTTGAGAGACTTCAATTTATAAGATTTAAGATTGTAATCTCACAAAGACAAAATCTTCTATTTTGACTTCCAACTCACCATGGTGTTGGTTCTATTCAAATTTCATCATAGCTCAATACTCTTCAATATCTACCAACATCCTCTACATAGTGCATATGATTTGATTTAAGTGTAGAATCCCTCAAAGCATCGTCCAAGTTGAGTTTGGTGTGCATCCAATATGACTCAATGTCTTTTTAGGCTGACTTTCCACATTCATAGACACAAATCCTTGGGTGATTCAGCTTTTGGGCATCTAAGGTAACCCTATGTAGCATTCTACTCGTTTGATAGGATTGCCTCTTTTGGTCCCATTGGACATCAAAGATGCTAGTATACCAAGGCCACTTCACTTCCATTCACCAACATCTCCATCAACCGGCTCTCTCCTTTCCACTATTCTTTGAATGCACCTCTTTGCCTTCTTCCCTTGAAGATGGTCATCATTTGAATATACCCAAGTCATTTCAACGTCTCAATCACAAGCTCATCTTCTATGCTTCATTCTCATAGATCATGATTAGAGCCATAATTTGACATAACTAACTCAAGCAGCATTCATCACTCCCTATTTTTAGATGCCCTTTTTACTATGAGATATGTGGAAGATATCAATTCTTGTATAGAGACATTGGTGGCCCACTTTCTACTTTCTTCCACTACCTAAATCAATGAAGCTTGGCTTTTTACTTAAGGACGGTTATCACCTTTCAATGTAGACCACCAATTTGATCACCTTGTTCTTTTTGCTTGTCATTATTAAAGTATTTATTGTAATATTAATGGTCATCTTAGCTTTTAGTAACTTTTCTCTTTGTGCTTTAGTTGGTTTTAACATCTTTCAGTTAATTGTTTTAGTTTGCTTCAGTTAACGATGGTTTCTTTTTAGAAACATCGTCTTGTAATTTTCTTTATAAGGAGTTTTCCTCTCCTTTTGTAATCATGCAATAATGAATATCAATTATCATTTCATGGTATCAGAGCTTAGGCTCGGTTAGAAATAAAAATACGTCGTTTTTTCTAAGGAATTTTTAGAAATTTCTTAGATGCTTTTTTTCACAAAAACGAGACTTGGCGACTCCCGAGTCGAGTCCACCTGACAAGTTTTGGGGGCTCAGACTCAGACTCGACCGAGTCCTGGCTGAACTCGCCGAGACTGGTGGACTCGTTAGACTCGCCGAGTCCAGGGGAGTCCCGTCACAAGGACTCGGCTGGCAGTGTTGAGTGAATAAAAGCAATAAAAAACTTATCAAATCTGCTTTTTTTTTAACTTATATCTTCTCCCCAACCCTATAAGCAACTTCATTTCATTTACTTGGCAAAATAGGAGGAGAAAAGAGAGTTGTGAGGGAAAACAAGAGTTCATTGTAGGGCAACCAGCAAGAAGTTGAAGACAAATCCATCATCAGATAGCATTTGGGAAGCCTCATACCAGCAAGGAGGTGCATTGAGAGCTCATTACCAGCAATTGGAAAAAGTTTGCATTGCATTTCAAGCCTAATCTAAGAGGTAAGCTTGATTTTAATTGGTATTTTGTGTTTTTTTAACAAAAAATTCATTATAATTTGTAAAATCATTGTTTTTTCGAGTTTGCATTTCGTTTTTTATGAACCCTACTTGCAACTTAAATAATTTTAGAAACCCTACTTGTTATTGCAGCCACCTCCATTTGCAATTCAAACCATATTTTCACAATGTCTCAAACCCCAGGCAGAAAAGACCCTACTTGGAAAAATGCTAAAATCTTTCCCGAGCAAAAAAAAGAAGAGGCCAAATGTAAATATTGCAAAACACTTTTTCATGGAGGCATAAACAGATTGAAATACCATATTGCACGCATACCCATCCATGATGCAGTGGGCTGCCCTCATGCACCTCCTGAGGCTATTCATGAGGTGCAAGTGCAATTAGAAACATTTGAATTGCAAAAAAAAATGAAAAAGAGGTAGAGGGAGGAGTTGGCGAGCATTGGTGGTGTTGGAGATGCTTCTTCCATGTCTCCATACCGTCCTAGTGCTAGTGCTTCTGCTAGTGTTGGTGTTATGGGTACTCCTAGTGTTGCCGCTACTACTAGTGGTAGTGGGAGTTTTAGCATTGGCCCTAGAGTTCATAAATCTAGGGTGGTTTCATATTTTGTACCATGCAGTACTCATGGTTCCCAACCATCGCTTGAGAGAATGGGTTGGAACAGCGACGCACATGATGCAGCCAAGAAATCAATTGCAGACTTCTGGTACTATTGCACCATTCCCTTCCATGTAGCCAGGTAATTCTTTTTTGTTTAATTGTTTTAAAATTTATAGTTTGATAGTTGATTCTTAATATCTTGGTCTCGTGAATTTTTATATTTAGAATCTAGATGTATGTCATTGTCGAATTCAAATTTAAAGTTCAAACTTTTCATTTTATAATACTTATCTAAGTATCTTATTAATTTATTTATGACATGTTTTAAGTCTCCCTTTTGGCAAAATATGGTTGATGCCATAACTATATGTAGGGCGGGGTTCAAAGCCCTAGCGAAGATGAATTAAAGGGCCCACTTTTGAGTCGAAAGGTGGCTGATGTAAAAGCCCAAATAGAGGAGCAGCGCTTGCAATGGAGGAGTTTGGGTTGCACTATCATGACTGATGATTGGACCGATAGGAGAAATAGGACGCTGCTTAATTTTCTAGTTTCCTTCGTAGGTAATTGTACTGCCCTCAATGCATTGAATAATTTGAAATTTGAATTTGATTTAGGATTAATATGGCTGATTTATGTTTTTTTAATTTATTGAATAATTGGTTTTGCTTCTTTTTTCAAGTGACACCCTCTTCATCAAGTCCATTGATGCTTCCGCCCATGTCAAATGCCACATACCTTTGTGAGGCTATAGAGGTGATAGCCGAGGTGGGCGAAGAAAATATGGTTCAAGTGGTGACCGATAATGCAGCAAATTATGTTGCTGCTGGTAGACTATTGATGGAGAGGCACCCAACTATATTTTGGACTCCATGTGTCGCCCATTGCCTTGACCTCATATTGGAGGATCTTGGCAAGCTCCCATGGATCAAAACATGTGCGGATGCGGCAAAAAACATTTGCAAATTTGTATACAATCACACATGGGTCCTTAGCCTAATGAGGCAATACACGGGGTTGAGGGAGTTGGCTCATCCTAGCATCACTAGATTTGCCACAAATTTTATCACATTACAATCCTTGATTCAATCAAAGGCATCTTTGAGGCGCATGTTTGTTGGTGAAAAGTGGACTTCCTCATCCTATGCTACGACCACTGCAGGGATCGATGTGACAAATTGCATATTTGATGATCCAAGGTTTTGGGCACCAACGGAGGAGATTGTGAAGGTAAAATTTAATTCTTCATTATGTTTTAATTTTTGTTCATATTTTACTTTTATTTGTTTATTTTTGTTCACACTTAAGTTAATGTTTCACAATGTTTGCATTTTGCAGTTTATTGAGCCCTTGCTAGTGATGGGGAGAAGCCCGCAATGGGCTATATATATGTTGGCATGGATAGGGCCAAAGAGGCCATTAGATCTGTCTATGGAGTTGAGGAGAAGTATCGTCCTATTTGGGAGATCATTGATAGGAAATGACACCACCAGCTTCATAGGCCCCTCCATGCAGTTGTATGTTTCCTAAATCCAGTCTTCCAATTCAATCGTGATTTCCATGCAGATAATGAGGTTCTTAGTGGGCTCCACTCGATGATAGAGCAGATGTTGCCTGCTATTACATCACAGATAGTGCACAAGATAGATGCCTTCACTAAAGCACAAGGAGAACTCTTTGCATGTCAATTGTGCAAAGATAGTAGGATGACATTAAAGCTAGGTAAAAATATATTTAAGGGCATAATTTTCCTCTTTTTATATTATAATTTATTATTAAATGTTGAACTTGAAACTTGAAACTTGAAACTTGAAACTTGAAAATCAAAGTTGGAAAAGAGATTGATTTTGTTTCTTTTTCTCATCTCAGATAGATGGTGGCATATGTTTGGTGCTAATACACCGAACCTTCAAAATATTGCCATTCGTATATTGAGCCTTCCATGCAGTTCATCTGGTTGTGAGCGCAATTGGAGCATGTTTGAGCACATACACTCCAAGAAGCGCAATAGACTATCAATGGAGAGGATGAATGATTTAGTATATCTTCATTACGACCTTCGACTCAGACACGGGCAGATTTTTGACCATGACTCCACCCCGATCAGGCTAGAGGAGGTTAATCCACAGTCTGAATGGATCATTGAGGCTACAGATGCAGACTTTAGTGACGAGGACCTTGATTGGGTGGACCAGGCAAATAGAGAGGTTGAGCTTGTAGCCATGGCTGAGGAGGCTAGAGCACAAGCAGACACAGCTAGTGTTAGTGAGAGTGGCAAGGAGACATAGGAAGAGACTATGGCTGCAACTATTACATCATCTAGGAGCCCTAAATGCCTTCGTAGGAAGGATGTTGGCTCCACTATGCCATAGACTTGTAGCTATTGTTTTGATATTTCATATTTGTATGGAACATTTTATGTCATGGATTTCATATTCCATGAGTTTTGTATACATTTGACTATATTTATATATCTAAGTGTGTTATTTCCTTCAACAACTCAACTACAATTTGTGTACTTTATACTTATACGATCGATGTATACTTGTGTATGTGATCAAATTTGCTTCTATTTAATGATGTTATTGTGTCTTTAAGGTTTATTTAATAAAGGGTGCTTGAAACAAGTTTTAAATCCTTAAAAATCTCTAAATTTCTAGGGTTTTTTTCATTTTGCCGAGTCCAGGCGGTGAGTCTCGAGTCCCGAGTCGAGTCACCCTAGCCGAGTCCGAGCCGAGTTTGAGTCTCGTAACTATGCTTTTTTTTACCGATTTTTTTGTCTGATGGAAATCACGACCTAATTTCTAAGCCTATTCGCATGGATTTTTCCCAATTTGAAGGGTTTTTTTGTCTAAGCGTTATGTAAATCGCAGCTCCTGGTTTATTTTCCTCATGTTTTTCTGAGAAATCGTGGTATTTTTGGAGCCGTTTTCTGCTAAAACCCGTGCCATTTTCTGAAACGCAATTTTCAAAATCACGACCTGTGTTTCTTTCGCGCCAATTTTTGGCAAATTCGCGACCTGTCTGGACAATTTTTTCGAGGGTTTTGACAAACTTCTTGGCCACGACAGTTTCTATTCAAGGGTTTCTTTGTGCAAAGAATCGTGGCTTTATGCATGCTAATTCTAGGTTTGCAACCATCCTTTATGTTGGCGTTTTCCTAGACAGATTTCTGAATGTATTTGGTGTTTTTCTGGACTGTTTCGTTGTTGTTGCTGGTTTTTGAAGGATTTGTGACGGGTCTCTGCAAATCGTGACTCTCTCTGGCGGGATTTTGAAAAGTTCATCGGCTTTTCTACTGTTTTCATGAGCCTGCTAGGGCTTTTCCATATTTTTGGTTGTTGTTTGGTGAGTCCTAGGGTTTTTTCCATATTCATGGTTTTGTGCATTGTGTCGAATTTTCTACAAATTCATGAAGATTTATGGGAAAAATAAGAATTTCTTCAAAGAGTTTTGAAATTTTTTCTTAAAAAATTTACAAGAAGAGTTTTTGAAAAAATTTCTATAAAAATTTTGCATAAGTTTTTTGAGGATTTTGTTTGAAAAAATGAAAATCTTACATTTTCAAAGTTTTCAAAGGTTTTTCAAAAAAATATTACAGTTTCTGAGACTCATTTTTCGTGAGTTGTGCCAGCTGATTGTCCAAAGTTTGTGCCAGCTGATTGTCCAAAGTTTGTGCCAACTAATCACAGAGTTACCTTGTTTTTCGTGCTTCGGAAGACGGGAGGGATGGCATCTTTGTCCAATGTTATGTTGGAAAACATGCAGAGGTTCAATGGAAAGAATTACAACACGTGGAAGCAGAGGATGTAATGTCCCCTTTTGAGAAAAACCTAATTCTTGCCCTAGAAATACAAGCTAATGTAGTTAGGGTTACAACTTATCAATTAAATGCTTTAAGCCGAATAATTCTCGATTTAGGTCCTCAATCTATTGACACATATCTGCCCACGTGTTGTTGATAACTCTATTATTTTTATGCCAGAATTATAAATATGTTTCTACAGATATTGGATGATTTAATACTCAGAGAGTATTCTTTCTTATTACTTATTCGATATGCCTATATTATTTTGTTCTTCTTTCCCCTAATTTCTGCTAAAAAAATATTTATCCTATCCCTGTTTAACTAAATGCCCCTATGTCTCCTTTTACATCTGCTCATAGATCTTTTAAATCTGCTCTTATTTACTTTCTCTTCCTTATATACTTATACCTCCTAAATCTCCCTCCGAATGTCCTTGATTATTATTTCACACTCACATCTTATATCCTCTTACCTCTATGAAAAGTGGCATCTCTTTAAAAAGAGGTAACCGTTTGAGAAGTCACTACCTTTTATAAAGAAATCGCTTAATTCATGATCACCCTTATGAAATACAATCATTGTCTTAAACAATCCCCGTTTCTGCCTTTATCGCTGCCTTGAATAGTCCTCCAATGTTACCTTTAATCGCATCCATTTTAGAACCATATAAATCGTGATAATTGCTACCTCTTATAAATTGTTGCCTTTCTTTTGATCGCTACCTCTCTTAAACAATATAAATCACTACCTTTATGTTAAGTGTTTGTGTAGTTAATATACTATATATTGATTTTTATATGAGCTATTATTATATTATAATAATATATTCATATATATGTTTATATGTAACAAGCCAAACTAGATCTGACTCAAAACCCCCATTTTTGTAACATCCCCCACGAATGTTTGCCCCAAATTTCGGCGAGTTTCTCCCACAGAAGATTTAATAGATAAATTGCATGCAAACCGATTTCTATTTATCCAATAACTTGCAGCAAATTTCAATGTAAATCATATAATACCAGTTTAGAAATAAGATCTGAAATTGAATATGATTATTGCCTTCAAAATCATCAGTAGAATAACAACAGAAATTTCCAATCGTAACCACAGAACTTATAGTCAAATTGGATAACCAGAAGTTTGAATTTGAAGCACAAAGTGAGACATCTAAATGAAATCTCCAACTGACAATGGGTTTCCGTCCACTGCCTCCAAGCTCGAGGGTTTTCGTCCTCCAACCTGTTGAAAGCCAAAGCTTCCCAGAATTCTCCAAGAGAAAATAATAACCAAGCATAAAACAAGCATATCCAAAAATGAGCCTTGTAGATCCTTTTATATCTTTCCTGGGAGAGCTCACACACTTTTCCAACCAATGTGGTATAAAGATATATTTCCCACTTTACTTTTATTTTAGTGACTTTAAGATATAATGTTTTATTTGAGTCACTTTATAAAATTAAAGTGACTTTATTATTATAAAGTTACATTATAACTTTATAATAATATTTAAATATTTAAATAATTCCTTAGTCACTTTAAAAATAAATAACTCCTAGAATAATTGTCCGTTTAATGAGCCGTCTGAAGCAGGAGTTAACTTTGTCAATTCCCCATGTGACCAAGTGCCAATCTAAAAAATGGTGACCCTGCAAAGTAACTTACTATAAATAGTAAGTACTCCAAACTGAGCTAAATAATCATCTGAAAAGCCTGGAACCGAAAACTGAAACTAAACTGACGGAAAGTACTATCACCAACCTCGTCCAACTGCCACTAGAACCCTCTTACCAGACATATTAGCCTACGAAGGCCAGGAATAGGCTAAATCCACTGAAATCAACAACGGGCTAAAATGGGGACATTATAGTCCGCCCTCCCTGAAATTGCTTGTCCCCAAGCAATCTCCACTATAAAAAAAACTCCACTCCTCGGAAGGCCCCAAAGAAGAACTGTGAAATGTCCCACACATCTCTAACTAACTCTCGTAGCATCAGCAAAAACACTATTGTGCAAGCTATCCCCGGATCCCAAACCCAGAATGAAGGTTTGCCATGTCTGACATCCTCAAACTTATGTTGCGCAAATCTGATCTCAACTTCACCATGCTGCAGATAGTGAAGTAACCCAATGGAATCCGTCCAATACATAGTGCCAAACTTGTCACCTCCTGGATCCCAAAAATACCGAACCTCACATCCATCCATCATGTGGAGATAAGAACATCTAGAAGCATTTGTTACACCATATCTCTCTTTATCCTCTTCCAAACCCCCATGGATGTGCTGACAAAACAAGCCATCATGCCTACTGACGCCATAATCACCCTGTAACCATGTATCTGTATGAAATCTCTGTGACATAGAAAAAGCAACTCCTGTCAAGTATATATCAGCATGATGGATAACTGACTGTTGTCCCTGCAAATAATCTCCTTTAAACAACAGAGTCGGATACTTGTAGCCTCTTGTCCCATCTTCTGAAGATGGCAACTCCCCATCCCACAGTGGATGGTATAAGTCTTGAGCCAATCCACCCCGACACATCAACAAATCCTCTGTATGTGGACTAGAAGAGAAGTGATGAGCACTCCTCACCATGCACACCTCAGTAAACTCCTCTACGGGCCCTATCTAAAATCGCGATGCACTAGAAAGATCCCAAATACCACAATCAATGCTCATCTCAGGATTTGGGTCAAGAGGGCGATCAACATCTAACTTTAAGAGCAGATTATGATATGACCAAGTAGCATTTGTCTCAAACAATGGATTGTAGATCATCTCACACTCCATCTCCTGATCCACCTCATGCTCTCCACCCAACTCTGCACTATAGTATGAGGTTGAGTCAACATCACTCACCTCATGATCAGTAGCATCATGTGTGCTATCATCAGCGCACACATCAACATCTAAGGCACTGTTGTTTTGAACTTTATAGGATGTCTCAAAAGATGTAGAATCCAACCATGTCAAAGCTTGAACCATTTTATCATCCTTCACCGCCAAATGATCTTGTAAATCTTCCCACACCAAAAGCTTTTGTTCTGATTTTTCTTCATGTGTAGGTTTGGTGTCATCATTGGAATCAACTATCACACTCGTAGATGCATTGTGAATACCCATAACAATCTCATGCTCAACATCAAAGAAAGTCATGTTCATCTCTCTCATAGAATCCTCTTGTGAATCTTCTTGCAAAGATGGTGAAGCCTCATGTGAGTCACTCCCTAATGACGATTGATTTTTGCATTCCTCATGAATACTTGTAGGCTGCAAATCAAAATCAAATGATTCTTCTTTCCTTTCTTGTTCTTGTACGCGGGGCACATCTTCTATCCCATTGGTTGCCTTGCAATCTTCAAGCATGAATGGTGGCACAGCAACAAGATCAGCCAATGGAGCACTTATAGAATTCATATCTGCATATGCTTTATCAAGCATAATCTCCAAATCGCCCACCAAGAGACTCTTGCATTCCTTTGTAGATGTCTCATAATCTTTGTAGGATTTATCTAAATGCATGGCTAAGGCTGCTGTTGTGTTATCTTCTTTAAGCAATTCCTCATCACATAAAGATTCATGCACTTCTTTGGAGATCTTTGGGGGAACTAACAGGCTCACTTCTTGGGTTAGGCCATCCTCTTCAATTTTTGTAGCCTCATTTGTTTGTATGCTTTCAACGCTACTTGGCTGCAACAGTTTCTTTTCCTTATTAACTTCACATATGTGATCATGTGACCAATGTTCTAGGCAAGTGAAACAAATCTCCTCTCGCCTCATTTGGTTCTTGCTCTTTTTGGGTGATCCTGGGACCTGTATACCCAAAGAAATTAGCTCGGCAGCAGCTGTCATTTATTCCTTGAACCTCCCAATTTTCTGCTCAACCAAACCCTTTGAGAAAGCATAAGTTGTGGGCAAAACACACTGCTCCTTCCTCCAAATAGCTAACAAGTTTGATTGCAACCGTTTGCAGATATGATCATCCTCATCTAGGATTAAGGACATAATAGCTTGCATACAATCCCTCACATTGTCTGGATGATGCTTCCTAATTTCAGTTAAGAAGCATTGAAACATCTACAAAATCAATTTATCACACTTGAGATCCAACATAAAGATAAATGGTCTGATTTTTGCCATGATTTCTAAAATCTTAGCCCTTTTACCAAAAGTAGGGGTTTTGACATCATGTAACCCATATAGGCTCTCCACAATCAATTGTAGAACCTTCTTTAGTATGCCATCATTATAGGGTGCTACAGGAGCTGTTATCCTTATGATCTCACTGAGACAAGAAGCAACTGCGAGTCTCACCTTTTCACAAGGATGTTCCATGAACTTGTGCTGGAGCAAAGTGAGCATTGAGGGTTGCAAAGCCCAATTCAGAAGCATCCAATCTGCCTGATCTACTTTGGATAAATAAGTGTCTATTTCCTCCAACTTAGAGAGAGCATCATTGGTGAATTTCATGGACTTTAATTCTAATCCAATTACATAGAGCCAATTCCCTACTTCCTTTTCTTTCTGCAAGTCCCTTAGTTGTTTACCATTGAATGTATCATTGAATTCTTTCAAGAAAAAATCACTTTTCTTATCTGCCATTGTCTTCATTTTATTTTACTGTAAAGTCCCTTGCTGATTTTGCTCTAAATTCTCAAATTTTCAAATCTGATGTAAATTCTCAATTTTTGTGCTCGTACATTTCGTCGAACATTTAGTTGGCAAGCTCCCTGTCTGTTGTTTATTACTTCTGTGTGTTTTTGAATGCAAGTTCTATGTTGATTTGCAATGTTCTTGAT
>VDFB02323609.1:55602-102193 GCA_007258455.2 Sequoia sempervirens
AAATGCAGATTTGGATTTTCTCAAGCAAAGGTGCACTATAAAGATTTGAACTTGTTTTGAAAAATTGGCCTCAATTTCCAAGAAGCCGTTAATCCAAGTTTTTGAAAAAATCATGATTGTTAAATTGTAATTACGGAACCTATGGTCTCATGTAATGTCCCCAAAATTTTGATAAAGTGATTTAATTAATTAATTTAAGTTGTCCAAAAATTAACATTATTTCAAAAGGATGACTTTAATTAATTAAAAAATATATATATATTAAAAAAAAAAGTCACTTTATTAAATAAGTTTCTTCTAGAAGCTGGAGTTGGTTGCAAGTTGAGGGCAAAGCATTTGGGCATCCAATTATTGAGTAATATTTCTAATGCATTATTGCAAAGCTTGAATCTCAGATTCGGCTAAATCTCTGAAGACGAAAACCTTCACCAGATTGGAAAAGGATTGGATGAAAACCTAGCTCTTTTCGGGAGTGGATTCACAACGGAATTCACATTGGGTTTATTCAATAGATCAGATTTGTGGTATAAGTTTTAATTTCCAGATCATATAGACACTATATTGATTGAGGTACAGAAGCATTTATATACAGAAGCCTGTATGGTCTGAAGGAATCAATTTGTCTGGAAATTATGAGTATCAATAAGGTGCAGAAAAGGACAAATTCCAGATAAGACAAATTTGTCTTATACAGTTCATCCCAAAGGAGTTGGATATTATTTATGAAAGACGCACCACAGAAAGGAACAAAGACAGATGTGATTATTACCACGTGGGCTCTAGGTGCAGCATTTGGATTCCTCAGTGATTGCTAAAGCTGGTCAGGTCGTCTGAGGAAAAGAAATCGTGGCATATGTGAATGCCGATTCATTCCTGAAGGAATCGAATTAATATAAGGAATTTGAGGCTAGAAAAAGACAGAAAAGACAGAAAAGACAAAGCGCCAATAAAGAAGAAATCATTGGAAAAAGAAAGAAGCAATAGACTTATAATCTAGAAATTGCAAGTCTTAAATGAGTCGCCACCTTCTCAAAAACCATTCTGCTTAGACCTGTTGGGAGCCGCTTGGTAAAAGACAAAGTCTGAAGAGACAAGTAAAAGAGTGACGGAAAGATAAAGTCTACAGGAACAATAAAGAATTACGATCAGTTATGCAGATAGCCGTTTCATTTCTGAAGAAGCCGCCATCTATTGGAGTGGTGGAAATAACAAGGAAGGTGTCTATTTGATAGCAGCTAGGTCATGAGTCTCAACCAGTCCAAAATAAGCTTAGGCCAGAGTCGTGGAATATTTCTGAGCAATATGGTCTTCTGTAAACCCTCACATGGGAATTTAAGGGTGCTCTATACCCCAGGGGAGGACATGGAAGCATTGGCAGCCTGGGCATAAGTCCGAGAGCATTCAGAATTTAGCACTGTGGCTAAAGCAACTCATTTATACCTTTGGTGTGGGCATCTTTGTGCTCATTTATCCAAGACACACTGCATCCTTGAAGGAGCAAGTGTATCAGACATTAGCTGGGTCGCTGTTCAGTTATTCTGGGTTATTCCTGAGACAATACAACCTCACTCAGTCAAGGACAAGCATGTAACCAGGTTTGGGTATCACTTTGCATTACTCATTGATGGTGTAAACTGATTTGGAGGTCAAGGGGTTAAGCAACACATATATATTTCTGTAATCAGACCTGCTTTATTCATTGCTGTTGCTTAGTCTTAGCTTGTTAAGGGCTATTCTATTGTTGCTATTAAGAGTATAAGCTGGGACTGTTGTACGTTTGTTCTGAGCTGAATAGTATTTTCAATATATGTATGTCCGGTTGTATTGATCACTGCATAATATTATTGAAGAAACCATTTTCCTGAGAGGAGCTTTATATCTGCTTATTCTGGGGCATGAGGTCTGCAATATGTTTATATTGATATTGGCCTGAGTTGCTGGGGATTTTCAATTGCAAAATATTGTTTATTTTACTCCAAAGATAAACCATTCCAGATCAACAATTATTATTAGTTTGATAAAATGGAACAACTTTCAAACTAGACAAATCAGAAAAATATCGTCTACAAGGGTAGGGGATATTACATCTCAACACCCACATTTTTTTAAGGATTTGGACCTTGGTTAAAAGCAGTTAAATTGTGAACTAAGTTACCGGTTCGGTTTTGGGTTCGGGTTCGGGTTCGAGAATCCGGTTCGCCGGTTTGGGCAAAAATTTTTTTGGGGTTGGGTTCGTTTTGGGTTCGGTAATACAAAAAAATATAAAAATTAGAAATATGTACATATTTACAGCAGTAATTAAGTTCAGAATACACCACCATATTAATAGTCAAATAACATAGCAAAAATTAATTGTATATATATAACTTATAAGTAATAACTAATAAGAAGTATGAAGATACATTAATATGAGATATCCTACTCTATTGCATAAGTATATTTCTATATTGTATTTTATATAAATTTATTTAAAATATATATGCTAGTATGAAGACAATATAATTATATCGATACTAATATTTGCAATCAATATTTTAATATAAATATTAAATTTTAATATTAATAATAAATTTTAATATTAATAATAAATTATATTTATATATCATTATTATAATAATTTTGTCAACATTATAATTAGGTTCTTCATTATAACTATGTCAATATAATATATATACATTATAATTATATTTAAATTAATTTTAACATTAATAATATTAAGTAGTCCACAAAATTTTAATTATTTCATTATTTTGAAGTTATTCTATTTATTGAAAATTTATTTTATTTAGTGTGGGCGAAAGGCAGGAGACCCGACGCATCACAATGGTGGAGCGATGCCACAGCTTCTCCACGGGGTATGGGTAGGGTCATCTGCATCGACTCGAGTTCTAGAGCAGCCTTATACATGAAATACCGCGGTTGAAGCCCCTTAAGGAGAATTTGGTGTGTTTCCACTGCATCGATTCAGGTTCTAGAGCAGTGTGCTCTGCTTTGTATATCAGTCGCGTGGAGAACTAAATGGATGTCGTGCCCTTGTCTGAAACCATTAGAGCAATCTTTGAACACCCCTGCAGACAACTCGTTCAGAACCAAGCACAGATTAAAACCAGTGAACGGAAGAAAAATCTACAAAATTCATTGCAAATTCTTTCGGGTTCGAAATTTTCGAACCCTGTCCGGACCCACAGTAATGGATCCGGACCCTGGCCGAACCCACAGTCCAAAAGACGGACCTGGAGCGAATTTCCACGGACCGGACCCGAATCGAACCCGACTCGAACCCGGGGCCTTCCTGAGCGAATCCGGTAACATAGATTGTGAAAAATGGCATGTCCCATTAAGATCCTTGTGGCCAAAAAGACCTTAATTTGGGCTTGCCCCCAGACCCCACAAGGGGTGCTGCCACCCCCAGATCCCCCTCTGATTTTAAAAAAAAAATTGGGCTGTGCCAGATACAAAAGCAGTGGTTCTTCCCTTTATTTGGTTTAAAATAACAAAAACAACATTTTTCCTGTTTTTATAAATATGTCAGCATCATTTTAGTTTCCTTATTTTTTCTTGACTAAATTCCCAGTAATTGAATTCCACTTATGCTTTTGGTTTGCTAAGTTAATCCTTATTCCGAATAATGCTACTATGAAAAGGGGACCACAGAATGGAGGCAAAAATTCTATGGGGAAGAAATAATTTTGATTAGGTGAGGAAGGCACACGGGCAATTGATCACTATTCAAAGAATTTCTTATATTGCAAATTTGGCCTTGATTGCAAGGAATAAGACCAGCTTATCCCAAGTTGAAGTTTAGACACCCTTCAAATCTATTCCCAGATGCTCTAATCGAGCAAAAATATTTTATAAAAAATTATATTAATCAATTATTTTTGCCTATGCTAGTGAATACCTCAGGTAAATGAGGGTGCTGTTCTTTCCAATGTTTGCTGTTGCCTATTAACAAGATAATGACTCTATATCTTTGGAAAAGATTTCTATCTTCCATTGCAAACTTCATATTGTCAGTCCCACTTGCATTCACTCTTGCTGTACTTATATACTGAGATAGCCCTTTATGTTCAATGAAAACTTTTGCATCTGACAAATTGTATTTTAGGAGATAGGCTTAGTCAAATGATTTGCAGGTCTTTGTATGCTGACTGCAAATTTAATGGCATAGTCACACTCTAATTCTTGAAGAAGCTACTACTTCTATGAGAAAATAAACTAACAGTACTGTACAATTCATTACCAACTCTGAATTTGGAGATTGAATTACTCATAATCCAATTTGTTATCAAGAGCAATCTTGTTTGGATTGGAAGACGTGGTACACTTGACATTATTTCTTCTGGATTTAAACTTCCAGCATATATACTAGTTGATGGACATGTATCCATTGGTTGAACATGAATCAATGAGAATATGCAATCCCATTGAAGTTTCTGAAGAGCAAGAATTTAGACTCCTCAAACTAACTTTAGATCAATTTATCAGATCAGGCCATGTTGCATTGTATATTTGCATTTTGTTGTGGTCGACCAATGTTCAGGCAGATCCATAGCATATTCCGTGCAATCACAACCACAAATAAGCAGCAGCCACTCAAGGGCAGAAGTAAAACAGTAAGAATCCTAGAAAGATGCAAAATATGAATTTGAATTACAGAATTAGTTTGAGATTCCAGTTGAGTTCAGGTGGTCCCACCTGCACTTGAGCTTATGCTGTACTTGTCCAAAGTGCCTTCTTAAGGTGTAGTTGGTATAGCTTTAGGTTGATTTAAATGACAAGTTAAGGCTTTGTTGTTTATTAGTTATTAATAAAGATAGTTATCTAGTTACTAGTGAGGTGGTTACTGGTTAGTTTCTCTCACATAACTACCTTACCTTATGATAAATAGAGCTTGAGACTCACTGTCTTAAGACTGTTTAATGTTAGGAGACTCTAGTTAACTTTTGGTGTGTAATCAGAAGCTGTTTGAAAGGATTGATAAAAGTTGAATGCAAGGAAGTTTTTATGCCTGCTTCTGTTCTTCATCTTTAGCATTGCTGGTATAGAGTCTATGTTGTTTCTGAATAAATATGTCTTTCATTGTGTTGCATTGTCTTCAAGATCTTCAATTTACTTTAGACCTCTACGTTAGTTTCAATAAATCCCTTCTCTTCACATTTTCTAAAACGGAATCAAAGATCTCTATCACTATTCCAAGGACAGTGTTTTCATTACACAACCATGCATGCATGCATTTCAAATATCTTTTTCTGTTTGCTTGTAAATGTGTACATCAGCTTGTAAATTCTATCACCATATATTTTTCGCAAGATCCCTTTCAAGGGAATCATCCTACCTTACGAAAGAAAGAAAGAAATTATATTAATGTCCATAGTTGCCAAAAGTAGGTCAATGGGACTAGAGGTTATATAGTTAACAATAAAAATTTTGTACTTATCAATCTTCTCAAAAACAATTGTTGATCATTCCTGATAGAAATTTTGACTTCCTGGATGCTTTTTGTGCATGTTGACGTAGGAAGTTCACTATCTTATAGTTTTGAGATGCGTAATCTGATATTTGGGTGTCTCTAAAAGATCACGACGAGGGAGCAATAGGAAAGCCCATGATCTCCCCGTATGTACAAAAGGAAAAAAAATGACTACTGAAGTAATCCTTAATGATATTAGTGTTTAGGAATTAAGTTACTAGTTCCTTGTAGGATTAGTCCCATTGTTGTACCAAACGAGAATGGGAGTAGGAGTAAGAGCAAGAACGGAAGGAAGATTGGGTGTGGCATTGGCATGTCCAAGGTTTGGCCCAAATGTCCTAGGTACTCAGTGGGTATGTCTAGTACAAAAGGAAAAAAATTGGCTACCAAAGTAATACATAATGAGAGTCCTTATAGAATTGGTCCTATTGTCATACCATGTAAGATTGAGATCGGCATTAGGACATCCACGGTTCGGCCTTGTCCTAGGTATCCTATGGGTACATCACTGAGATGACAAGGCCAAAACTTGGTTGAACCCAAGTTGAGCCCAGCTATTTCCAAGAGAACCCAAAGTGAACAACAACAAAAACACCTAAAATCATTTAAAACATGAATTTTTAAAATGAAAAAAAAGCATTTCCTGTTTCATGCAATAACCTAAAATCTGTTTTCAAACCCGAAAGGTGACATAAAACACTTGTTTTTACTTCATTTCACAAACATTAGCTACAAAAACCTTCAATATCATTCCAAGTTACCATTTTGCAAGGTGAAGGATTACAAAGGCATTTGCTAAGTGCTACAAGAGAAAACTAACTTGCACAAAGGAGATTTATCAATCAAAGGTAAATATTTTATGAGATTTTTTTCAAACAAAAAATTAAGGCTTTTAAAAACATTTTGAATTTTTTTATTAATTGTTATTTATTTTTATTAAGTTTAAATGCATTGTAGGGTTGTATTCTTGTTTTTTGTTTTTTTTCCAAGTTAATGTACCTAGGCTACATTTAATTTTTTAAATTTTTTCTCATAACAGGAATCCATTCAGAATAACTACTAGTTCTAATTAAGTGGGCCCAGGGAGAGATAGACAATTCAAATATGATGAAGCGTCAACTGTGTGGAAATATGTTACAATGATTGATTAGCTTCAAAACAGTGAGGATTTTTTGTGGCATTGTAGTCACTACCAAATCAAGTATAAGCGCTTGTATAGTCGAGTGAAAGCTCACCTATGTGCTATGACTAATCAAGAAATTAGAGTTTGTCAAGTGCCAAACGAGCAAATAATGTCATTTATCAAAGAACAAGTAGAAGTTGTTAATGAAATTGAAAGGAAAATTAAGATCTCACCCTTTAGCAAAGAAAGTGTCATGCAAGCCACCTATAGACCCTTAAAATACCCATGGCCTAACATGTCTTGATTACCCATTTATTTCCCATTAATTAAATAAATCATACCAATTTACTTAATTATTTACCTTATTCCCTAAGTCCTTATTCACTTTTCCTAAGTCCTAATTTCATTTCCCTAAGTCCTAATAACCTAGCCCACTTCCCCCTTTCACATAATTTATTAAATCCTCTTTTTCTACTTATCCACCTAAAATTAATAAGAAGACTTATAAAATTATTTTTATTCTCCACCTTCCATTTCATAACCATCTCCTAAAATTAATAAAAGAATTATGAAATTATCTTTTTTACTCCACCATCCATCCTCTCCTCAACATTGAATTCCATCAGATCTCCACCATTGATTTCTCCACCTGAAAGTCTATAAATTGACTCCTCCTCGAGCCATTTTCATATGCAAAATTTTATAATTAATCGCTATGTTGTCAAAGTGAGTAACAACATACCATTATTGCAGCAATCTTGGAACATAACCACTTTTGGTGCAACAAGAACCGTTGGGTAAAATGTTTTTGTTTTATTTCATTGCTATTTTTGGTTTCTAGCTCTAACTAAGGTAATAATTAAATGTGAAATAGTATTTGATTTAAGAGTTTTAATCCTATTTTTATTTCAAGTTTTTCTACTTTGCTTCTCACACCACCTATAGGGGCTTCTCCAATAGTGATTGCCCACATAATTTCTTTGCAACACCATCTTCCTAACAAGAAGATTCCTCACTTTCTTCTAGCAAACAAGGCCCATTGGATAAGGCATTTCAAAATGAGGTAAGGAGCAATGCAAATGAACACAACATGTGTTGCATTTATGCCAATAAGCTTCCTTTTGACCTACTAAGATCATCATATTAGTAGGAAATGGTGATAGCAATCAATCAAACACCCTCAGGATACATAGGTCCTAGGTATGAGTACGAGGTGCGCACAACTTTATTGGCAAAATAAGAACATTTTGTAAAGATATCACTAAAACCAATCAAGGATTCATGGAGTAAAACAAGAGTGTCCATCATTTCTAATAGATGGAAAGATTGTAAAAACCAATCTTTTACTAATGACATTGCAATGTCCCCTAAAAGACTAATGTTTTTCAATGTTGTTGATACTGAGGAGCAAGCGAAGGATGCAAACTTCATTTCCAAAATCCTCATTATGTCCATAGAGACTATGGGTGCTGAAAAAAAGTTGTTCAAGTCATAACAAACAATGCTTAAAATTTCAAGTAACAAGTGCTTTGGTTGAGGAACAATACACACATTTTTGGACACCATGTACCATCCTCTCTCTCAACTTGGTGATGTTGAAGATTGGTACAAAGAGTGAGTGAAAGAAATATACATCGAGAGTGAGGTGATTACATGTTCATGACAAACCACCATATCTCACAAGGCATCTTCAAGACTTTCTCCAATTTGGAGTCGTTGAAGGTAAGCTTATGAAATTTGCAATAAAATTTTAATTATAAATTTATGACATCTACTTTTTTGAATTTTAATTTGTTATTTTTTAACACTACATTAGGTTGTTTAGACTCAGTTCGCATTGCATAAGTTCATTTTGAGATAACTTGTGAATGTGTGAGAAGCATTGAGCGCCATGGCCGTTAACTCAAAAGGTTAAATCATGATCTTGGATGATGATTGGTGAGCTAGTGTGGATTGCATCTTGATTTTCACCAAGCACATCATAAATACAATCAAGTTTCCTAATACGATCACAACTATATATAATGCTTTATAACTACAAATGTTGCATTGACTTTGTCTCCAATTTCAACAGGTTGGAAGTTCTTCTTTGGCTAGGTGGAACTAGAGTACACACATCTTTATTCACTCAATTAAGTGCAACTAATTGGATGCAAAAAAAGTAGAAGATTTGGTCTATGTGCATTCCAACTTGAGCCTCTTATCACATAACGAGGTCAACAACTAGCATGGGGCAATCAAGAATTAGGATATAACCCCTAAGTGTGCCAACTTGGATGCATTTGTTGTAGAACTTGCCAGACACTTTAGATGGTGAGGAAGCTCCTGCACATGATGTAGCCAGTGCAAGTGGCATTGCATTTGCTTGTGGTTTCAATGAAGTTGAACCATGCGATGACTTTGATGCTCTTGATGAAGAGCACAATGCAGATTTTTTATTGTATTTACTATTTTGTAAATTAAATTATCAATTATCTTTATCACTATCATAGTATCGTGTTTTCAAGTGTTAGAAATATATTAAGATGCAAATAATTTGCAAGTTTACAATTATTAAAAATATATTAAAATACACATAATTTGCAAAAAGTCACATTTGATATTTAATACTATGATAATGATAAAGATAATTGATAATTCAATGCTATAGAATATATCTCAATTCAATACAAAATAGTTTATATATATATATATATATATATATATATATATATCATATATATATATATATATATATATATATATATATCAATGTTATATCATACATACATACATACATATCTATATAGTAACACCATACCCCGCCATACCTAAACCCCAAACCCAATCCCATACTCAAACAAGCAACTTAGTATAGAAACATAAGACAACTTCTTTCACAAAGACAATATTCTATACTAAGTTACCAAGTCCTCCATTTTTCACTTCGCCGCTGCACTGAACAAGATGAGTTCAAGAGCAAAATGGAAAAGAAGTGTTGTACCTAGCTACACCCGAACATCATACCTATACCCAATCTCGTACCCAAACAAGCTACTTAGTTTAGGAACATAAAGAGGCTTCTTTCACAAAGACACTATTCTAGACTAAGTTATTGGGTCCTTTTTTTGCCTCCACTATTGTATTGAATGTGATAGGTTTCGGAGCAAGACGAGATGGGACCTAGGTTTGATCAGCCATGCCCTATATTCATGAATTCAACTCCTCTACTAATGATGAATATCATTTATTAGCATAGTGCAATGATTTTTTACAAATTGATTCAAGCAACTTAAATATGTAATGAATGTGGCCCCCAATTCGGTATCAAGCTTAGAACTAGTGATCTTCATCTAACCTTTTTTCATGTCCATAATTGATGACATGTCTTACCACAAGCAACAAACAACATTTCAAGATCATTGCATTTTCACTTCTTACTATAACCAAGGAAATGCCTCCATGACCAAATTCAAACAAGGTTTACATTCTCACCAATCTATTCTAGTTACCAATATTCCAAAACCAGGTTCATTCATGCAATATTCCAAAAGTGTAAATACTATTGTATTTCCAAGTAGTGGGTCTCTATGTCTTGTCCCCATTTTTCATAATCCATGTTGCAGTCCAAAATGCCCATTTTGTATAACCAGCATTCCCCTTGATTCAAATTTGTGTACGAGATCCTCCCATTCATCCCTCATACATCTACTCAAGATCCCTAAAATTTCTAAGTATGGGGGCATGGCCAATTTTCTAAGTCAATATAGGCTATCAGAGTTGTGGAGTTTCCCTTCCCAACATGGCTTTCCTCCCAAGTTCACTTTCTTCTATACTCCTATTAGGGTTTCGAACTTCCCATTCAAGCATACCTCACAACCATCCCCTCCCTTCATTCTCTTCCCCTCTAGGGATATTGGACTTTTTCATCCCATCATACCACTCCAACCACTCTCCCCATTTCTCATTGTTCATCCTACCTACCACCTGACATGCCAATGTGTCATTATGCTTATTCTCAACATGTGGCTCCAATTGTGGTATCGTATTGCCAGCGACATTATTTACTTGGGGACACGGTTCCATGTGTACACCTAGTTGTGCAAACAAAGAAGACAACTTTGGCTAACATTAATAAGGTAGATAGGGTTTCAAACCCTAAGGGACCCTCACCATTATTGTCAAGGACAGTTACAATTCACAAGGGACATTTTTCCATGCCACCCAAACACATTTTTGCACATGCAAGTACCATACCAAGCACAATTCAAAGGGAAACAGCGCTCAATCAATACAAGCAGCCCGACTGCATACCAGTCTTAGGATGGAGGCCATTTTTGCAAGTTTTGATGCCCTTTCTAAGTGTAAAACAAGTCAAAGGAAAAGAAAAAGGAGAACATGACAAAAAACCTCAAACAAACCTTACCAATAACAATAGTGAGCACATGTTGTTCAAGCATCCAAATTTGAGGACGGAAACCCGCAGATTTATGGAGATCAAAGGATGAAACCCCTACAGATCTTACATCAAAGGATGGAAACCCTTCAACTAAAGGAGTGGTCTCATCCAAAGGTTGCATTTTTACGTTAATGGTGGCCAAAACAAGTGATACCTTGTTACTCAACACGTGTAGTAGTCAAACATGAAGACCTATATTTTTTATTGCTTTGGTGTGTTGTTATGGTACCTGAGTTGGCTTCCCGACCCGTTATTGTAAGGGAAGTCAAAAAATTCCCATTTCGGACCTCAATGGCCCTTGTAAACTTCATTTGTATTGTTAATATCAATCTGGTGTTCAAATCTGATCTATTAATCTAGTAAATGTATTAAAACTACGTTTCATCTTCATCTCATGAGTTGTTTGCAACATTAGGGTTAAATGTTAATAGATAAAATTAAAAGGGGGAATGTTCTAGGTCTACTAGGGTTGGATAGACCAGATTAGGGTTTGCCATTTAGGGCTCAATAAATAAGTCTAAAGTGGAACATCAGGATTTTTAGACTGTTGTGTAAACATTTAATATAATCTAGGGTTTTATGAGGTTTTGGTTAAGTATTTAAGAAAAAAATTTAAATAGCCAAAATATATTGCATAAAATCCTATTAGGGACATTACACTCTACTTGATTATTTATCCTCTTGTTGCAATGTAGAAAAATAAAGGCCATTACAAGTTTAAAATACAACTATATTTTAAAATGTACCCTTTAAGAATAAAAGCCATGATTATTTATTTCGTATTTTGTATTGATTTGACATATATGATATAACATTGAATTATTAGAATTATCAATTATCTTTATCACTAGCAACTATGTTTTCAGTTATGTAAATTTTTGTTTGCAAATAATGTGTATTATTGAATATATGCTAGTACACAACCATACCAAACCTGGGGGAAAAAAAATTGGAGTACCCATACCCAAACCAGCAACTTAGATTCTAGATATTATATTAATTCCTTCCTTCGTAATTATCTTTAGAAATGAAAACAAAGTCAATTAACACATAATCAAAACAACAAATTTGTTCTCATATGCCCAGAGTGATATGCAACCAAATCCCCCTCGAAGGCAAACCTCCACATCAAATAATTGTAAACTTAAACATGCATGTAACAACTACTATATCACTTGCAATCTTGCTCTGTTGTTTGTGTATAGTCCATACATGATTCATCATTCAACAGTAATTCTACATTAGATCACAAATCAAACATTACAACAAGCTCTACAAATGATCATATAGTTTGTGAATAAGCTATTTGGTCATGCCGTGCCACATAGCAAAGAAATCATTTGAGTTGCCTCTCAACTATTGAGAACTTTCCTACAGTAAGATTATGTTTAGAGGTTAGTCTATTATTACTGACTACAAAAATACATGTTTTATTAGATTTTTTCTTGTGAATTGCAATATCGCCTAGCCCCAACAAGTTCATCATATGTGTTTTCAGTTTTCATTCATGCTCTGTATATAATTAAAATAATTAAAAATTACTAAAAATATATATGCTGGTAACTGGCCATACCAAACCTGGGAGGAGAAATTGGCATACCCGTACCCAAACCAGCAACTTAGATTCTAGATATTATAATAATAAATAATTCCTTTGAAATTATCTTTAGAACTGAAAATGACCTACATTGACACATAATCAAAAGAACAAATTTGTTCTCCTATGCATACAGGGATACACAACCAAATACCCCTCAAATGCAAACCTCCACATCAAATAATAATAAACTTGAACATGCATCTAACAACTAGTATATCACTTGCAATCTTGCTTTGTTGTTTGTGCATAATCCATACATAATTTATCATTCCACAGTACTCCTACATTAGATCAAAAATAAACCATTAGAACAAAAGCCCTATAGATGATAATATACTTTAAGAATAAGCTATTCAGTTATGTCATGCCTCATAGCAAAGGAATTATTTAAGCTGCCTCTCAACTATTGAGCATTTGTCTACAGTAAGATTTTGTTTAGAGGTTAGTCTAACATGTTATTACTGACTGCAAAAATAAATGTTATTCTTAGATTTGTTCTAGTGAATTCCAATATCACCTAGCCCCAACAAGTTCATCATCCGTATTTTCAGTTTTCATTAATGCTCCAAAGATTGATGTATGTTTCACTCCATAGCACTCACAATTGTGTAACATTGAGGAGTTTAATCTTTGTATGGCATGCTTCTTAGCCCTCTCTAAGTCCTTGCAATTTTGGACAAGGTTTGAATGAATTGATAATTTACACAAGCAATTTATGGATTTCCAAAGAGCCAAAATTATTTTAATTATTAGAAGGGAAAATAATCCATGCACAATGCACAACCAAAATCAATCATCACCATGGCATACCAACATGGGCATTTTGTGGAGCATAATAGCCATTTACTAAATCCAATATTTTGGGACCATCCCAACATTGCCAACATGTAGGGTATCTCCATGTTTGCCCAAAAGAACGAAAGGTCAGAAGACCTTGCATCCAATTCCAACCTGAAATGATGGAAGATGAAAATTTTAAATCAGACAAGTAGAATTTGCCACATGGAAGAAAGAGCAATCGACCTTCTCTAGTCAATCAAAGACTGAAAGTTTGGCAGAGAAAGGATGAATGTCCTTTTCTTGCATATTTCCATAAGCGAAGATTTCAGGGCCACAACTAAAGTGACCGACAAGGGACACTCATCCTTTTCAAGTGGCTTGGTTCTCTGCTATTTGTCAGTGGCACAATGCTTCATTTTGTCTTAAGTACTTTCAGAGTTTTTGTTCTAGGGTTCTCTCTTCCTAGAACTTTCTATCATTAACTGATGTAACCTTTAGTCCCATTGACCTACTTTTGATCATCTTTGGACATTAATATAATTTCTTTCTTTCTGCAGAGAAAATTTTCACTTGTGAAGTTTCAATTAAGAAGATAAGGGACCAAGGTGTAGCCACACCCTCTCCATTCATTTAAAAGAAACATTAATTAAAAAATCAAGGGTAAAAGGTACAACCACACTTTCTCTGTCAAGGTACCTGGGCCAAATGAAAAAAAAAGAGGGGGTGAGGGATTGGCAAAATGAAAATGAACATGAAGATGTGACCACTCCACATGAAAAAGTGGCTCAAGGAAAAGAAAAAGGTCAACCAACCTTTCTCCCATATCAATATTTGAAAGGGAGATGGGTCAGCAATCTATTTTTCTTGCATCCCAATCTTTTTATGATAAGACCCAAAATTTGAAGATCAATTTTTGGTACATGGATTAGCCTCAACTTCAGACCACGTCAAACCGAAAATCCATTACATGTATCATGCTGGATAATGAATCATTTCATCTTCCCCAGAAATTGTTAGGGGTTTTTGGATATCTGGGAAAATTTTGTTTGAATTTTGGAAATTCAAAAGAGAGAATTTAGCAACAAGAGGGAAGCTTGTAAGAAATGTGAGTGCAGATTGCAAGGGAGATAGCCAAAAAAATTGTATGTCAGCTTAGGTTTAGAACATGTTTCTAACTTGGGTTTGAAAATAGAAAGTATGAGTGTGATATATTGGTAATATTGCCAAATTGTTGGCATAAAGAAGTTCTGGGTACTAATTAAATATTAGGTGTGTTTCCTCTCAGCATCTAATTGTGTGTTCATTTCTGCAAAATTAATAGAGGAAAAAATTTCAGATTGTGAATTTTTGCTCCCACATAGTGCATGCGCACTCTCACCCAGCTTGACAAGATGATGGTTAGAGTTTTTAAGCTTCTAAAGTCCATTACAATAGGGAATAAAAAAACTTCTGAAAAAAACTGTGATCAAGATGAAGATGAATTGGGTTCCAGATTAGAGCTCCTAACATACGCAGAAGATTTCATGCGGTCCCGTCTATGAGGGAACACTAAGTATTTTAAATTATTATTAGCTGCCTGTGGGAAATAATTCTTGTAAAATAGTTGTTACTTAAGTTAGTTTTTAAGTTACTAATTTACACTTTAAATAATACAGTATGTTTTCTACAACACATGCAAAAATGTTCTATCACAGGTTTCCAGAAGCTTTTTTCCATGGTTGAGGACTATTCATTTAACTCTTAATCATCAACTTGTCTTCTTGAAACGAGAAGTTGTTTGAAACTTTCCTAACTCTTCAAGAACAGGAGACAACAGATTTGTTTCCTTTACACCTCAAAGTTATTTACATTTTCTAAGACAGCAAGGCAACTTTAAGTTCTACAGGGATCCCAGCTACACAACCTAACATGCCAGACAAAGTGACTTAAATGCAACCAAGTTATCATGAACCAGGTGTTCTTGTTGACAGGTTCATCAGTATGAACCCTAGGTCACAGGTGGAGTTGTTAAAAATTGGACTCATCACAGACTGTGCAGTATCAACAAATGTCATATGCCAGCCCAACATGCATACAGCTTGGCAAGCTGCAATCATAGTTGCATGCAATCTCACATGTAGATTCTATACAGATCCCTTGGGAAGCACAACTGTACAATGTACATACTAAACACATAACTCCTCAGTATTTAGAGGACAGATTCTCCATACGTTTGCAGTATGCTACTTGTGCACATAGTTTACATTTACAGTACTAATTGTATAGTTTAATTTATATTATCTATTCCCTATTCTTGTGCACTCTGTTACAATATTCTGCTATGTATGCATTTACAGTTCTATTTTGCAATTGACTTTGCATTGCAATGATTGTTCATTGTTATATTTCTGTATCACAATAACATTTCAATCTTACGCCCAGAATTTCTTGGGCTCTGAATCAGAAAAAGGAATTGCTAACTTTTTGACAATATAGAAATCAATGAAATTGCAAACAAAGATGATCTAAAATTGAAAAACTACATTATTAAACAGTCAGCAGAAGGAAACTTATCAAATTTGCAGAAACAGAAAAACAAAATACACAAAAAATGCAAAGTAGACTATAAAGCATCAACTGAAGGTTCTGAACTGTTAATTATTCTACATATAACCAAATTACTGCAATGAACTAAAAAGTCTTCTCAAAACATAAACACAACTAATTATATAGAAATTACAATTAGAGAGGCAAGTAACCATACAACAATAAACTCATGCCTAAAGCAAATTAATTGTAAAATTAAAATATTTTCTACATCAATTTCATGTACCATCAGCTAAAAATTACTTAAGAGGATTTTAACACAGCTCCTCAAATGGTACAACCTTTACTCACTGACTAATACACAGAACGCAATCATTGAAGTGGATTTGAACACTTACTTGAGCCAAAAGTTGCTTTTATTCTGCTTGTCTGGACGGCAATCAGTAGTGATAACAGAATCTTCCACTTCTCCTTTCATACCTCCATTGGAAAAACTGGGGGGTATCTGATGATGATTAGGAATATTCCAAATTCCTTCTGCAGATTCAAATGCTGGCTGGTTCAGCCACAAACTATTACTAGTTGAAACCGATGCCCCGCCTATGGGGTTGCCACTGCTTTGGATCAGGTTACTAGACTTCTGTTGTGGAGAGAAAAGGGATGAAGGAAGATGACTTTCGGGTTCAAATGGTGAACATGGGGGTAGAAAATCATTTCCCTGTTCGAACATGCCATTGCCAACAGGTAGCCGAGGAGGACCTACTAAATTAGGAAGGTTGCTCT
The DNA here is from genome assembly GCA_007258455.2 of Sequoia sempervirens. NCBI lineage: Eukaryota > Viridiplantae > Streptophyta > Pinopsida > Cupressales > Cupressaceae > Sequoia > Sequoia sempervirens. The sequence continues at coordinate 72,326 of VDFB02323609.1, forward strand.
GTCCAAGCTGTGGCGTCTCCCACATCTGCCATTTGAATTCTTTAAATGCATCATGTGGACAATCTAAAGACAATGATCGTAAGCCCCACGGTTCTGTAATTGGAGGAAACTGATCTCCAGTTATGTGCACTTCATCAACAATATCCGAAGGCAACAATTTGGAGATAGGCAACTCAATTGATGTAGGTCTCTGGATAGGAGTACGTACAGGTGCACCCAAAGGAGATGAGACACAGATTGTCTGTGTGTCAGATATAACTTTGGTTTTAAGGTTCAAAAAAGAGCTGTTTAACGATTCAGAGACATGTATTTTCGAGGAGACAGGATTTCGTGGACTTAAAAACTCTTCAAAAGGATTACCTTCAGGTGGTGCTGACTTATTGGGTGATATATTACCACAAGATGGAACAGTGTTGTCTAAATTCATCGGTTGGGAAATATACCCTGGAACTGAATTGATTGGCATTGATGTAGTGGCTACTGAAGTAACTAGGACATTGGCAGCTGATTCAAAGAAAAAATGGCTGGAAGACAGTGAACCTGGTGTTTCATTAATAGACTTTTTGCCAACCTCAAACTGAGGATCATGTTCCAATGAACTTCTCACAAATGGGGAAGCAGCTACCAAGCATGATGTTGAAGGACATGTAAGATGAGAATCCAATGAGTTTGTGTTCATTGCCACAGGAGATGATGGCTGCAGTTGAAAGCCCGCCTACAAAAAGTAACATTCAGTTAGCATCTCCATTTTCTATCTGCAAGTGCCCTCCTTTTTCTATATGCAGACAACTGCATATGTAAATCACCTGAGGAAAGAAGAATCTCAAACAACAGTTGATGAGAATGACAACTCTGACATGAACGGTCATTAGTAAACGTAATTTGTTTCATTCAAAATACTAATACGAAGAAAAGGTAGATTGCTTATTATTTACTGATACATAAATGCTCATCTTCTTTTGCAGTTCTTGTTTTGTAATGGATAAAATTATAAATCTTTATGGCATTTTTGGAGGTTTTCCTTCCATCAATAAGAGAAAAGCTTCTCTTGCTGGTAATTGATTTTATTTTATTCCTGGTATCATACTTTTGCCATCTCTTCTTTTTAACCTACGTTGAATTACAAAACACTAAAAAGATAAGATGAACCTAGAGTTCTTCAAAACCAAGTCCAAGCTTATTTTGACTATTCAATATCATTTATTTAGGCATGTCAATAAGAGATTCTAGCTACAATAACAATGCAGAAGATGGAAAATAAATTGCCAGATACCTTACAACTTACATGAGGTTGCAACTGTTTAATTCTCGGACTGTTGCTGACACAATTCCCTGAAGGGTTCTGTGCTTCAACAGTGCTAGAATCTTTTTCCCCCTTACAATTAGGATTAGTGAGTGCTTGTCTAGAAACACTTTCAGTTATAATGTTGCTTCCTTTCCCCTGAGATTTCGTCCAATCTGTTTTATTCCAAGCAGAACCCATGTTCTCTGTACATCTAGTGCGACCAACAGAATTGCTGCTGTCTGAAAATAAGGCAACATCACCAGAATTAGCCTGTTTGCTCTGCTTTGCCTCAAGTTTCAAATTCATTAGAAAACTCTTACCAGACAATGGCATGGTATTGCTTGATTGCCAAGCAGAAGTTTTGGGAGGGGATTGAAATGTTCCTTTCACAGGAACTAAATATCGAGAGCTACCAGCCTTGAAAACGCTATTAATTCCTCCCTTCATACCCTGCTCATTAGTTTTTATTCCAGTGTCTGTACTAAAGACTCTAAAGTTTTTACCACCCTTTTTAATTGTAGCAAGGAAAGGTGCAGTTTTTGGCACCTCCCTTATTTTGCTTTCTCCCTTCCTTCCTATTTCTTCCTTCTTTCCAATTTCTTGTTCTTTCTTCCTCACCTCTTCTCCATCAGCTCGTGGTTTATCCTTAGGCACTCTCTTATTCTTTTCATCTACCTTATCTTGACGTTTCCTATCTGCTTCCCTCTCCCTTCTGATTTCCTTCTCCTTCTGTGCAGCAAGTTCCTGTTCACTCTCTCTTTCAGCCTTTAATTTCTCATCTCTTATCCTTCTCTGTTCCTCTACCAATCTAGCCACCTCTTCTCGCTGTTTTTTTTCTTCTTCTTCTCGCATTTCTTTCTCTAACCTAGCCTGTCTTCTCTCTTCAGCCTTTCTCCGGGCTTTTTCTCCTTTAGTTCCTTGGGCATTGTATCCTTCTTCACCCTTCCTCAAGCATCCCTTTGATCCAGAACTTAATGATTGTTCGCCCCCTAGAGAACCTCTTCTGAAAATCTTTCTCCAAAACCATCTTATGCAGAAGATAAAGAATCCTACAATTTTCAAGAAGAAAATAACAACTCTAGGATATGACTCACAAGCAGAACATTTTTCCCCTCCCCCAAACACATCTCCAAACATGTTATTGTTGCTTCCCAAATAGTTGGGACCTCCTGGCCAAGATCCCCTTAACCATGAATCACCTCCAGGCCATTCTTTTGCCCAAGGGCTATCACCCATCTTTGACTTGCCTCCAGACCATCCAGTCCCTACAGGCCATCCTTTCCCATTCCATGACCTGAGATTCTTTCCCCCATAGAGGCTTTGAACTGGAATGCCAATTTGAGCTATTCCCCCTTTCAAGAGAACTGCACTTGATGGAATCCCTGAACTAACAAGCCCAGAGGCAATGCCGGGTATATCCAAAACAGGCCTCCGTGAAACATGACCGCAGTATGTACACATAAATCTGCCTCCTGCAGGCGCCTGATCCCTGTAAGCTGTCAAACAGTTCCTGCACCTCCTCGTTGCCTCCTTACGCCATTTGGCAGCCTCTTGAGCCTGAATTCTTCTCCTGTCCCTCAAAAGAGCACTCCTCCTCGCTCTCCACAACAAAAGCCGCGGCATTATGACTTCATACCATCCAAGGATAACCAGAAGCACAAAAACACATGCCAACCGAGGCGAGGTGACCTCGAACCTGAGACGTGGAGGAAGCGCCTGTGAAAGTGCCCATAAAAGTAGAAGAGGAATCACGACACACGGCAACATGGTAACAATCCGCCGTGACCACCGTGATGCCACGCACATAATACACATTATTTTTCACCCCCCTGCACTGTTTCCCTACGATGCTCCAGATTTGCAGTTTAAGGACCAAAACCAAATGCTCCAAAACCCTGCACAACCCAATTTCGCCGCCTAAATTTTGTTTTTATTTAACCCTGCAATGCTCCAGATATACCAAATTTATGTACGCCGGAAAATTCCAACTAGGGCTTACTGCCTAGTTGTGAGCTTTTATTCTAGGGTTTTAATATAATCGCTTTGAACCTTCTTTCTGACCATCTGCGTGGAATCAAATCTGTAACTTTATTTTACAACTGCGGAGTTCGCTCTCACTGCCTGAGAGCAGACTCCAGCCAGAAACCTGTGTTTACAGGATTTATTGCTTGCTAATGTTTCTGTACATTTTCCTCAACACCTCTCGATTGCACTTAGAATCTATTTTATAGTTTAAAAAATTCCAACGCACAAAGAGAATCGAACATTAAACCTGTTGCTCCCTGTTAAACTCGCTGACAATCCACAACACTAAAAAATATGCCCTAATGTTTCGTGTCGCGGAATGCAGGCACGCGGTTCGATGGAGAGAAGGAAAAAAAATTATTCAAAGTAAACAAAGTTGTGATAGCATCTGGTAACTTACCACTGAATCGATCGTAATGTCTTAGCACAAAATATATGCTGCTTGTCTGCCCACATATGTTACAGGCAAAACATTGAAACGCAAATAAACAACGTTGAAATGGTCAGAAAAGCATGAAACGAAGAAGGCAGAATACAATAACATTAGAGTCTGCGTCATTTTCTTAACAATGATAATCAGATAATGCTGCTGACAACCATAATTCAGAGGTTTACTTTTTATTTTAAGAAAGAAAATGATTTTAACGTGGACAAAGCCGAAGTATCTCTATGTCCCGCTTTCCAAGGGTTAATGGCGGTCGTTGAGGAGGTCAAATATACGTTTGTCGGGAGTGCTCTGTCTGTTCATTCGTGATGTGGAACGTCTTAGGGTTTGTTTGGTTATAATGACTAGGCTACAAGCTTTTAAATTTTATTTTTTTTATTTTACTATTCTCGACTTCGAATTTCCCTTAAGTTCCACGTAAAAAATACCTAATTTCGATAATAATAATATTAAAAAATAGTCGGTTAATTTTTCTTGACAAAAATGGTTGGGATCATGTAGATCTTGGCATCTCTTTTTATAATATGATGTATATAAAGATGTCTAAAATACATATTTAGATTAGAAGTCATCTAACAAGTTGGTTGGTTTGTTTTTTTTTAATTTTGTAAAAAGTTTTTTTTAATTTGGAATTTATTTTTTAAGTGTCTTTTAAAATGATGTGGTTTAATAAATTTGTATTAATAAATGGCACAAATTTATGTGAAAGTGAGTTCATTCTTCAATTCATTACACTTTTTCATTTATACATCATTTCATTTGTTCAATCTTGTCTATGGTTTAATAGATTTGTATTAATAAATGGTGCAAACTTATGTGAAAGTGAGTCCATTCCTCAATCCATTACACTTTTTCATGTATACATCATCTCACTTGTTCAATCTTGTCTATACATATTTTCATACTTTTGCTATTTATTACATTTATCCTTGCACTTGCTCCTATACATTAATTCATCATTCCCAAAATAGCACTTTCATGTATTACAGTTTGTTGTTGTCCAAATCTATTGTGGCTATCATAAGATATTTACCCACATGCATATAGCAATATAATTAAGCAATGAAAGCTAAATAAATAACCTAACACAAATTTAGAATATGGGCATGATTGTCACTTTGTATTAAAAAGTTGTGGCTTGAAATTTGTTAGAATTATGATTAACTCTTTTTCATGATGATATATCAACCACTAGCTCTATATGCTCTTATATAAGGCAAAGGCGAGGGATAAAATTTGGAGAGAAGTTATCTAAAAAATGAATTTATTTAAGAGATAGTTAACTAGTATAACCCAATTCCTTAAGCGTAGTTAAGTAATAAAACATATCTATTTAAAATAAAGCTTTAGTATTAATATAAATATCATGAGGATGAGTGAGCATTAATTAATGCACTGTCCATGAATTATTATAATGAATATCTATGGATTGTTACAAAAAAATGTCCATGCATTATATTGCAATGAATATGTAAGTGCATCTTAAAACCATACAAAAGTGTATGATTAATTAAATACACTAACAACATGTCCAATGTCAATTTGCTACATGCAAGATGGATCCCACATCACATGAATTCGACTCTTAAATTTCAAATATTTAAACTTTAAATTTTGTTGCATCTCACCCCTTTTCTTCCTACCATCAATTGACTTAGTACACATTTTATGTGACTTATTATTATGAATTGGTGTTTAAAGGCACACAATGTGCATCATTTCACATCCAAACTCTGTCAAATATCAAGGACATATCATGTGCATTTCTTTAGTATTTATTGTAAGACTCTTTTGATTTGGAGCATTAACAAAGCGGTCCCATGCGGCTGCTTAGCTAAGTTTGCCACTTAATTTTTAGAGTAGAGGTGGTCCAAAGTAAAAAATTATTCAAACACAAAGGATCGTTCATAATCTTCTCCTATTATGTCAAGTTGCTATCATTTAGGAATTGGAATTACAGTTATAGATTAATAGAGGCTAAAATAATGCAACCACCATGTAATAAAAAAATGTCACATGGTTACACATATTTCTTTACTTCCTTTTTGGCACATATTTGTTATTTTTAATTTATATTGTGAATGATAATTTCTTAAATAACCAAAAAAAAAATTATGGGACCACTAGCTCCAAAAAAGGATCCTAAAAAAATTGAGCAATGGTTTCTAAATAAAATTAGCTAAGCAACAACATGGGACCACTTTGTAAAAGAAAGTCAAATTTGCATCATCATTCTAGATTTGCATGACTTAATATTGTTTTCCTTGATCATTTATATGGCCATAAAATGACCAATCTTTCTAGTGTTTATCTTAGGAGAACTTGACCCTATTGATCCAGCAACCTCTCTAATGTATTTTTCAATACCACCAATCCTTAACAACTAGCTAAATGCAAAGAATTATATGAATCATACTTCAAAATAATGTAGTATCAAATATCAAACCATGGGTCACAAATCAAATATATGCTTACAAAAATGACTTGGAGCCACAAGATCAATCTATATTAAGATATTGTTCTACATGGAATCTCAAGGAGTTGGCATTTCAAAGGCACTTACTTTTATGTATCCAATAAATCAAATTTGCACTACTTCAAATTGATTCTTCATCATTATTCTTAGAGTTAATTCCTTGATTCCTTTGCATTTGATTTTCTTAAATATCATTATTTTACTCACTTTTATCATAGGTATCTAATTAATTAATCTTAATTGATTTATATGCTTTATTTCTTGTATTTATTTGATTAGTCTAGATTAGCATTAAGAAAAATATTTTTTACTTTACATTTCAATGAGCCCTTCTAATTCATAGTTTAGTGTTTTAGATCTATAATTTTCTTACTTTTATATCTTATTATCAACTATGATCTTCCTTTTATCCTTGTGCTCCAGTGATGCCTTTGTAGTCTAGGTTTTATTGTGCCTATCTATATACCTTATATTTAACTCACCCTACCCACCCTTATTTTTTCTTAAGGAATTATGTTTCACACTTGTTACAAATATAATTAGGACCTGATTTCTAACATATATTAGATCATACCTTACTTTAATCATTTAGGATATTTATATTTAATCTTTTGAATACTAGCCCTTAAAGTGTATTTCATTGTCATGTCTTTCACAATGGCTCTTTTTTTTTGTATTTCTACTTAGTTGATATGCATGCTTAAATTTTAGACTTTGATAACTTCTTATATTTCATTACATATAATCCATTTTCCCTTGATATTCTTATGACATGTTATATTAAGGATGGGGATATGTTTTCTTTGGAGGTTTTATTTTATCACAACTCATCTTTTCCTCCCTTCATGGATTTGATTAGTGTTCATTTGTTCTTATTTTATACGCATGTCATTTATCTATGAGCCCACTTATAATCTTATGGATTGCGATAGTGATAAGTACCTACCTAACGAGGATATACCTTATGACACACTATGCAAGATGGACAAAGATGATATAGTTTTACCTCCTTCACATATACTTGACATGGTTACTACCTCCGCCCGAAATTCCGGCTCTTTTGAATGCATAATACTATTTTATGGCTGATAATGTAAATAGTAATGATGTTTTCTATATCGTCGCTTTAACTTATAGGCCTTATAATTAGCGAGATATACGTATACATACCGCCACATATAATGGTGGTGGTAAATGCTACCCCATACCCTGGTACGTCTCACCGCCACGATGGGGAGCATCAGGGGTACCGAGAATCCTACAATAAAAATATTTTAAAATTTTATGCTTGTGCTTTGTTTCAAATGATTTTTGGTTGCAGGCTCAAATTATTTTAAATCCTCAACTCCTCCAACATAGTAAAGTTTGATGTCATGATTTTGAAAAATCAATTAATTAATTAATTAATTTTCTAATTGTTTTAAAGTGTTTGAAAAGTGTTAATTTTTCAAAAAGGAAAAGTTCCATTTACAAGCTTATGAGTGAACATTTATCATAAAATCGTAACTCCATTCAAAAAATTTGAAATTACATCTTGTTGGAGGATTGGAATGGTGGGCATTGATGGAATGGAGAGAGTGGGTGTAAGGTGGGAAGATAATTTTTAGAATGTCATTGAATTCTCAAGCCAAAAAGAGAAAACCCATGTCCAAGAAGGAAGAAGGGGATTTTCTAAGAGTTGACTGGCAGAGTAGAGGAAGATGACCTCGGGTTGGATCTATGAGACACGGTCTTAGTAAAACATCCATAAATTTCTCATTTTTGAATGAAATCAAGAATTTCAAAATGTTCTAGAAAGTTGAGAAGGAGGCAAACAAAACCCATAAACCATTTTAGAAGATTCAAAAAAATGAGGGAGCAATGATAGAAAAAATGTGACGAGTTTTAAAAACTTTGTGCAAGAAAAAGAAGAAGAGGGTAGCATGGAGTTCAAGAGAAAAGGTGCATAAATTTTGGAGAAATTGTATGAAGATTTTTGGGCAGCGAAGGGAAGCTACAGGAAGAGCATGTTTAGAAGATTTGAATCCTTGATGTATTGAGCAAATTTTGTAATTGTCTCATATTGATTGAATGCAATAAAAAACTGTATGTGTTTGCATTTCTTTTAGTTTTATGAGTTGTTCTTATTTGCAACAAAGATTATATTTACACATTGAGTTTAATGAACAGGTTTTATCTTTCATCGTGGTATCAGGCTAGTGTGGAGTGTACAAAATGAACTATGATTGGAGTAGTTACGGAACTGCAGCTAGAGTATGCTTATATTCAGCCTGTGAGACTAATTTACCAAATCTCTTCCAAGAGGCTTGATCCTATACAGAGGTTGAAACTAGGGAGTGTCTTAGCAAGTGTTGATAGGAGGAAATACCACCAAAAAGAAGAAAGATAAAAAAAAGATTGCTTCATGGATTTATGTATACAGGGGAAATTAGAGATAGAGAAGAATATTCATGAGAAGTTTGCTTTGAGGATAGTGCTTGAAAGAGGAGGAGGAAGATGGTAGGGTTAGCAACAAGGATGAGAAAGAAAAAAGTGCCAAATCAAAGGAAAAGAAATCTGGCTATTCTGATGCTTATATATAGGTGTCACTTTGGAGGGACTTGAGAAAGTATTGAAAATGAAAGAAGTCACAGCTAAGTGAGAGGTGAAGAGAGAGACATAGTGAGTAAGGCAATTGGTGAAAATGTTATAGAAAGAGGTAGAAATACATAATATATTTCAAAACTTTCTATATGATGCTAGAAGATAGAATAGTTCATTAAGATGAAGAGAGTTACAGCAAAAGGATAATAATGAATTCCTTGGCTACATTAAATTTAAGGAAAAGGTGATGAATTACCTGCATGTTTTAAGATAGGAGTTGGTTTCAAATAGAGAGTTTCCTAGTCTTGTTTTGGTATGTAGAGATTTGCTGGGGTTTGCAGCGTTTTAGGTCTGCGGGTGCATTTTAATTGGGAGGTGGTGGACTACCAATTTGGAGTTGCGATTCCATATTGGAAATGTTGTGAGTGCAAAGAGAATGCATTGGAGGAGAAGGAGATACTTGTTCCGACTAGGTGTTGGAAGAGGAGAAATAAGAACAAATTAGAGGTACCAGTTTTAGTGACAGAGTTTGTTGAAGATTTATTGCAATCCGAAGGGTGGTACTACCACTCAACTCCTTTTTGAATCAAAATTCACTAAGGTACTTCCTACACAGGCCTGTCAAATTGCAGACATCCCTTAGAATTTATAAACAATCCTAGCAGCTAAAGGAAATATTTTTTAAATTTTATGCTTTGTGTTTTGCAGAACTTTGTTTTTATTTTTGGTTGCAAGCTCAAATTATTTTAAATTCTCAACTCCCCCAACACAGTAAAGTTTGATGTTAGGATTTTGAAAAATAAAAATTAATTAATTTTATTTTCTAATTGTTTTAAAATGTTTGAATTTAAGTGTTAATTTTTCAAAAATGAAAACTTACATGGCCAAGCCTATGAGTGGACATTTATTGTAAAATCGTAGCTTCATTCAAAAAATTTGAAATTACATCTTGTTGGAGGATTGGAATGGTGGGAATTGATGGAATGGAGAGAGTGTTTGTAAGGTGGGAAGATAATTTTTAGAATTTCATTGATTTCTCAAACCAAAAAGATCAAACCCACATCCAAGAAGGAATAAGGGGGTTTTCTGAGAGTTGACTAGCAGAGTAGAGGAATATGGCCTGGGGTCAAATCTATGAGACACAATCTCAATAAAATAGCCATAACTTTCTCATTTCTGAACAAAATCAAGAATTTCAAACTATTATGAAAAGCTAAGGAGGTGAGAAAAACCCATAAACCATTTTAGAATATTCAAAAAAATGATGGAGCAGTGATAGTTTAAAAACTTTGTGCAAGAAAAAGAAGAAGAGGGCAGTGTGGAGTTCAAGAGAAAAGGTGCAATTTTTTTGGAGAAATGGTCTGAAGAGTTTTTGGGACACCGAAGGGAAGCTATAGGAAGAGCATGTTGAGAAGATTTGAATCCTTGATGTATTGAGCAAATTTTGTAATTGTCACATGTTGATTAAATGCAATAAAAATCTGAATGTGTTTGCATTTCTTTTAGTTTTATGAGTTGTTCTTAGTTGCAACAGAGATTATGTTGCATTGTGAGTTTGTGAGCAACAATTTTGTCTTTCATCAACTTATTATTATGGATTTCCTATCTATGGTGATTATCCTAGCAATGAGATTATGATTATTGCACTTCTTCCATCACTAGTGATATGCCTTGTTCACATTCACATGAGGTCACTACCCCCATGTAGTAGCATAGTTATCAATATTGTGTTTGATAATGAACATAGTGATACTTTCTTTATCTTTTTATGATGTGGTTGATGACTTTTTGTTAGTTGAATATTAGATAATTCTTATCTTTACAATATTCTTAGGTTGTACTTTAATGCATTCCTTCAGTAAGAATTTGATTGATAGACCTAAACAATGGTTTGATTCAAGTAATGTTTCAAGTATACATCCCCCCACATGTTATCACGTGCTTTACATATTACTTTACTATGGACCTTGAATCATGTTTTACGCATGAGTTTCATTCTTCTAGTGGCCCTTCCTTAGTTGGTCTCACTAACTTTTCTCTACATCATGATGATATTCAACATTTTGATTGAGACCCACACATGGATTCTATCATGTGTTCTATTGATGTATATTTAAGTGGTTATAAAGTGAATTCTTCAAAACCCTCTATTGAACAAATATGAGTTAGAAAAACCTACTCAAATGAAACTTCTAACGATATAGTATTTTTGTAAATTTTACTTGTAATATGCAAGGATAATGTACCATTAGTTGATGGTACATGTTTTGCATCCTTTTCCACTACTACACATGATATGATGTATACACATACCAATATGGTAAATGTTAAACATAATATATATCAACTTATGTTAATTATGTCATCATAAGGATTGACCATCTAGAATTGTACGTTGATACAAGTATACGCACAAAGATTTCAACAATGAGATGATATTATTGAAATATTACGCAATCCCTTGGTACATGAAATTTTGATTTATCTTTCACCATTTGAATGTTCGGTGGTATGTTTTACAAAGTATGACAACAAAGGTGATTCGTTACAAAGTTTACAACTCTTCTAGGTAATGTGCCTCCATTGTTTTCATGAGAAGCAGTTGCTCACTAAGGTGTTTCTATCAAGCTTCAGTAATCACGCCCTTGCATGTTTTATTCATTGCCTCATTTTTGTATTTGTTCCTTGAAGGATTTAGCTAATTCTTTCTTGAAAAAAATTAATTAAAAAATTGAGCATAAGAAATCCATCACTAAACTCGTGCACTACAAGCAAAAGGAACAAGAAACAATTAAGAATTATATTTCTAAATTTCTTGAGATTGGGTTGCTACTACAAGATCTCCATTATGGGATGATCAACTTCAATGTATATTTATATATGGTTTACTTCTAATAGTTAAAACACAAGTGTGATATTTTTAGATTTTTAATATGGCTTTCGATGCCTCATCATTAATCTTTATATTTGTGTGCTACCGTGCACAGATGTGAGATTTTCACATTAGAAGATTCACTTTTATATCAATGTATTTATAACACTTCCCTTTTTCTTCATGAGTCAACATCATTGTCGCATTAGGAAAATGGGGACAATGAGTATATACTTGATGGTATATAAGCCAAAGCAATTTAGATAATTCATTATATTGAAATGGCCTCCAATTATGTATTAAAATCATTTTTACAACACAATGGAATCACCATGCCTCTTGTCAAACAAGTCGATAACTATAATCTTTCACCCCACAAGAGTAAGAAATTTTGTTCCTATCATCATACATATGGACATTCCATAGGTAGGTGTATGGAATTCAAGTATAAAGTTTAAAATCTTATAGATAAAATTAGTACAAACCTTAAGCATACTTTTTAGTCACCCATAAATTATATAAAATAAAATGTACATCAAGAGATTGGTTTTGTTCACCATAACACATCATACATCAAAAAATTGGTTATATTTACCATAGCACTTCTCATGTTGAGGATAAACATGAAATAAAAGATAAACCACCTAATGTATAACCAATTATTAATGTTTTTATAGAGGATTTTCACGAGACACTTATGATACAAGAAGAAAATGCAAGAATCTATAAGTATTATGATGATATAATTTGGGACAAGGATGATGATAGTTATCTTACTAGATTTGATTGTTGATTCATGAGACTCATTACATACTACATATCTACATACACATATTTCTTGTTTACGCTTTACCCTCTTTCTTGTGCCTTGTTTATTGCACCTTCAAATATTGTGATTCATACTTTACATTCCACCACTTAGGGTGAATTTCCCTACCTTCTTACTTGACATGTTTTCTCTTAAACTTATTTACATCTCCCTTGCTTATTTCTATGTCCTTGAATTCCTTACTCATTCTTATATTTTCTCATGCCAACCACATTAATGTCTCATTGTCCCTTTTTTTCTACTGTAGTATTCATCCTTGTACATTTCCTTACAATGATCTTTATTTTTTTTTACTCCTCGTGAGTATCCACCTATGCACCTATCTTCCATACCTTAAAATCATTGTCGCATACTTGTGATACTTACATTTTCTCACATATTAAACCTATCTTGATTACGTGCCTTTTCATGTTGTTACTGTTGGTGTAAATAGGTGATTTTCCTAACTAGTTATTAGTGAGGTCCTATTTATAGGTTAAGTCCACTTAGGTCCTAGGAAAATTTAAGTTATTTAAATAAGATTTTATCTTTTTAGCTTTTATTAAATATTAGCTCATCTAGGTTATTTAATAATGACACCAATCATTTATTATTTTGGCATCTGGTACTTCACCACACCTTGTCTATATAACAAGGTCATTGTATAATATTGTATGATACCTCATCATCATATTTAGTAGATCTTAATATCAAGAAAGCTCATTTCTTGTATACTCTCTTGTGGAAGGTGTTCATTGTTTTTGCAAGTGGTTTTGTGACAGAGCTAATTTTCAGCTCCTACATGATATCAAAGCACAACCTTGCAAATTATCTTAGATTTGAGGGTAGAGCTATTGCTAGTGAGAGATCTTGGTGAATTTTATTAAGGTTGAATATTGTCTTCCCTTGCACCCTATGGTAATTTGGGGAATCAAAAAAACTTTTAAAAAATGCCAATTTTGGAGGGTTCCACTTTGTGGGTTTTTATTGTAGGTAAGTTTTAGAGGTAATTTGAGCTCACCATTGAGTCTAGAGTGTCTAAGAAAGTCAATATTGGATTATTTTGCATTAAAATCAGTCTTGTTTTGCCAAATCTATAAGGATTTGAAGTTGGGAGGTGGTTACTAGATCTAAGAGGTAGCTAATTTTTCAAAGCACTTAAGGCCAAAATTGACCCTTCCATTGCATTCAAAATGCCCAAAAACCCCCATTTTTATATAAAATATTCATATTTGAAGAAAAATTCATCTTAATGATTTTTTAAAATTTTTGCGTGACTATCTTAAATTTGATAGCCAAATGACTTTCACGATGGAATGTGTTAAATTTTACGGTTAAATGGATATCATATCAGTGCTCAATCCTATCTACCAACTTCTAGTTGCATGGGGTGACCACCCACCAACCCTTAGGGGGCTTAATTTTGGCCCCTCAAGCCTTAATTAGGCAGTTTTTTTAAATTGCCATAACTTTTGACTCAGGTATCATATTTTTTTAAACAAGATATTGTTGGAAAGATGATTTTGAGCACTCTCTAGTGGTACAAGTATTATTATTATATTTTACTCCTAGAATATTTTTTTTCTATTTGAATTCAAATCTCTATAATTTTTTTGTGATTTTTGTGACATCAAAAAGATATTAAGGAGCTATATCAATGTGTCCATGCACTTTTTCCATATTCATTCCCATGTATAATTTATTCATATTTAAATGGCATATTTGTATTTTGGTTGATTACTTGGACATCCTGACTCCTGGAGAGCTTCTATTTTTTTGGGACGGCTTCATTTGCAGTATACATCATGTTTGGGGATTTCTAATTGTTGTTGAAGGTTTCAATCTTTATAATTTTGGAGATTTATCATAGTTCATTATGGGGTTTTTATTTCATCCTTCTTTAATTATGTTGAAAAGGGGAAACTATAAAAAAATTGAGAGATGTCATCATAAAACATCTCTATTGGCTTCATTTATTGCCACATTTGTATGGTCTAGTTCCCCCTCCAAGTACTGCTAGTAAGAAATTTTCTTGGAATTGTAAAAAGGATCATGTCTTAAGAGTTATTGCTATGCATGTAGATGGTGAAATTTTGAACGTTATTGTTCATTTTGAGTGTCCTCGTGTTCTTTGGACTAAAATTTCAAAGATATATGGAGATTTTGATACTCAACCATTCCTAGATGATCCTATTTTTAGATTGTCTTGTGCCTCTATTTTTTAGAATGGGTTCCCTACATATGATTATGATATTATTTGAGAGTTTGAAGGTTTGTATACTTTGAAGTTTTAGATGAGGATGATTAATTTTCTTTAGATGCTCCTTCTTCTCCTCCATAAACAATTGTTGTACCTTCACCTTCATTAATTCCTTGTGCAGAGTCATTGATTGAGGCTCCCATCATTCCTATACAGCAAGATGATTCATCTTTTGTTGGTGATTCATTGAGAACTTCTAGTGATTCATTCTAATAGATATCGAATTGTCTTCCTAATTGGGATTCCTATTTATCAAACATGGTTTTTTTTGTTTGTGGAATCTCACATTTCATATTTAGAAGACACATTTGAGGGGTTATCTCTCCTCTCTAATGACAGTCATTGCATAGTTTTTGTCAAACCATCTTGATCTTTGGATCTTGTTCAACATCAATTTCTACATAGTCTTGGTTTGTCACCTTCTTCATTGATTGGGCATGTTCTTGATTTGATTGTGGCATCTTCATCTATCGTGGACAAGGTGACACATGAGAAGATTTTACATACATCATCATACATCTTCTTGCTTCTTTCTTTCAATTTATATCTGGAATAGGAAGCATTCTTGTATTTGTACTTGGTTTTGTTTCTTCTAAAAGGGATACAAGTTGTTTGTCTATATTGGATCATGTTTTGTCTTCAAGCACTTACCATTTTTGTAGGAGATTACACATTATGGGGGGTCTACGTAGTCTCTCTTTCCCTCTTATGGGGGGGTCGTTGATTGTATATTCATGATGGATGTAGTCCTTGGGGGGTATCATTGAGCCCTCCATACATCATCCTTAATTGTATATTTTCTCTCTTTTGGAGAGGGTTTTTTCCCATGCAGTTTTTCTCCTTTTCTATGTTGGGTATCTAAAATGGCCTCACAGTCAGAACCCATCATTGCAACTTTGTATAATTTGAATAATAATTGCTTCTCCCTAAGTTGTACTTAAGGGGGTGTTGGTGTAAATAGATAATTTTCCTAACTAGTTATTAGTGAGGTCCTATTTACATGTTAAGTCCACTTAGGTCTTAGGCATATTTAAGTTGTTTAGATAAGATTTTATCTTTTTACCTTTTATTAAATATTAGAGTCTAGGTAATTTAATGATGGCTCATATCATTTAATAATGACACCAGTCATTTAATATTTTGGCATTTGGTACTTCATCACACCTTGTCTATATAAGCAATGTCATTGTACACTCTTGTATGATACCTCATCATCATATTTGGTAGATCTTAATATCAAGCAAGCTCATTTTTTCATACTCTCTTATTGAAGGTTTTCATTTTTTTTGTAGGTGGTCCTAGGATAGAGCTATTTTTTAGCTCCTACAATTACCTTATGCTTGCTTAGCTTCTATAATCATTGGTTACATCTTATGTTGCCATATTTTATTTTTGTTGTTGCACTGTTGTAAATTGTCACCCTTAACAATTTCACACCAGGTTTTGCTCCCCCTAAATTATTGAGCCTAATTGGGTCCCTAATTTCCCAAATTATGCATTCTATAGCCCGTTTGTACCACTTTTTGAAGAAATTGCAAGCATTGAACAAATACATCCAATTAATATTTTACCCCTGACACTTAATGTCCTAGAAAACAGGGCCAAGACCCATTTTCCCTAGGCTGTATGGGTCCCCTATTTTATCGAGGACCAATTTTGGATATGTCGATGTCGACATTTTAGAGCCTTATTATAAATGCCTATAAATACCTAGTTATTGTATCATTTGAAATCTAACAAGTAGTCATTGGAAAACTTATAATCAAAAGCATTGTCAAGCAAGTGAATAGTAGCATTTTAGAGCCGTATTGTAGTAATTCAAGATCCTAACATCGTGTCAAATCCTATGTGAGTTTATGCATGTTCGTGTTATCATTTTTTTGTGAAGGCTAACACTTTTGTAGGTCTCCAAAGCATTCAAGCAATCAAGCAAGAAATATCCAAGACCTTAAGGTGATGTGTATGAATTTAGTCCTTCAAGGAAGACATTAAAGAGTGATGAGTTGTAGCACTTTGTGATTTCATCATTCCTTCTTATCCATTGTCATTTTATCATTGACATTGCCATTATGGAACTGGAAACTCTAACATGGGGTTTGACTAAGGCAAACCCCTAAATGGCACAATCTCTTCTCTTTGTGAATTTGCAAATTTTAGGTTTGAAGAAGATTGAAAGAAGCTTGAAGAAAAAATGTTCATTGTTGCAATTGATGCCCTGCATCTTGTCAACTCATGGAAACTCATCTACAAAATCATCCAACAGTATTTTGACAACTTTGCAACCAAGAATCAAAAGCTCAAATCTGTCATTAGATGACCTCAAAAGTAGAGCAAAATTAGCACACAAGGACCCATACACCCTAGGGTGACTCTGTCCCTCTACAATGATCAATTTTTTTTTTGGGTAGGTACATAGTCCTCTACACTTCCCAGATTTGTCTACAAATTATTGTTTCAATCTGTTAATCATCGGGATATTGTAATCTTCATATTATGGCACATTGTTGAATTAGGTCGATCATAGAAAATTAATTTAAGTCCATTTCTAAGGCTCAAAAGGATTAGATGTAGTTCTGATTGACTCACCTTCATGGTTTAAATTCAATCTAAATACCTTGTTGATTTGCATCCTAATGTACCTTCGAAAAGGAGAAAAAGTAATCCTATGTTTAGACATTAAACTTAGGGTTCCCTTTTTCCTATGTTATAGTTGCTATATCACCCCGTTGTTCTTCTAATGCCATGTCTTGCTCCTATATCTATCCTACTAGATTAGGGGAATATTGGCTTCTGCATTCTTTTTTGTAATATCATTTCTTATCCTTTTACATTTGGGAGCCTTATGCTTTCCCCCATATCATTTTGTTATTACTTTTGTTTCTAGACTGTTGTTACCACTAGGGGCCTACTACCTTACCTCCACCATTGTGTGTTCATGCTCTAAGATTCCATAATAGGGGTATATGGTCATGTACTTACATGGGTGTATTTGGCCATTGAGGTCCACATCACCATTTTCAATTCTATTCTTTCATGCTTGTCTCCAACCCATGTTATCACCATACCTATCATTTGATATGTTTTATATAATTATCACATGATGTAATTAAACATTCATTAATTTTCATTCTTATTATGCAAACATGCTCAATTTACATTTACATATCATATACTATTTTTTCTCTCCTCAAGTGTATTGCATCATATGGGTGAAACCAATTGAAAGGTAATATATCTTATCCCTAACACTCATATTTTGAGATTGTAAATAATAAAATGTTCCTATTACACTTTTTTTTTCATGTCCAAATGGATCATGATCACACAACATGGAAAAAGTTGATGTGCCATGTCATCCCATGGCTACCATTAGGCAAACAATTACCATTACCACTTTTTGTACAAGCATTTTTTATAACCACACTATTTTGTCTCTCTAATGATAATTAATAATCAATTCAATATGTAATTTTTTCTATCTTTAATTTAATAATAAAAGATATCTTGATTGTATATACTTTTTCTATTTTGCAAGTCCCCATAAAGCACACATGCTAAAGGATGAAAACACATAATGAGATATAAAGGGGTTCATTAATTTATATGGACCTTTATATCCTTTTATGTCTTGATATTTACTTTACATGCATCTTTGTGAGTGCTCATTTATTCTATAATACATGTCTATGTTAGGATTCACATGCACCTAAAAGTGGGAACACAATATAATTATGAAATTTTATACCCATGTCAATTCCCTTTTAGATTTGATTCCATTTTGATGGAATGGATTAATACAAATTATATATATGGAATAGATTAATGCAATTACACATCAACAATGGCATAGTCTTGTGTGAATTTGGGCTTATTCTCCATTCTATTACACCTTAACATCTTCCCACACATTTAATCATATTGACACATGTTTCCTTACATTTTCAATTTACTACAACTACCAATGTACTTATTCTTATACATTTATTCCCTATTTCCATATTATATCTTTCATGTCTAGGTTCAATCCTATGGGATGTAGGATCATATTGCACCATGTGGAATTAACCCTCAAATTAAAAAATAAAAATAAAATTAAAGTTTTGATGACTTGTCCATTTATTCCTATCATGAGCTAACAATATACACTTTTTGGGAAAGGAAGTAAAGTATGTGGAAATTATTCCTATTTTGAAAATTATAGATTTTTACAATTATAGAAAGAAGAAACACATAAAAAACAAACAAAATCATACCACAACACAGGTGTATATGGGGAAAACCATTTCCAAAGAAAAACCAGACACTCCAAAGTAACCCAATGTATTATTCAATAAACTAAACATAATTACAATATACTTGTAGGGAAAACCTTTACAAGAGTATCACCAACCAAATATTTGGGATAATTTCAACAACATAATAATACCAATAAAATCACTATCAATACCTCCATCTCAAGAATCCTATAAATAGGATAAGTAGTACACAAAATTATCAAATGGTAATTACAAAATCATGAGATAAAAACACAAAAAAAAGTGGTACCCAAATACCTAGTTAGAAAATTAAATTCCAAAACTCAAGATGAGTTCATAGGCTAAAAATAGCATATTCCTTCCACATGTCATGCACATATCATAAACTACTTGCCAACTTGTGTGTTCCACTTTGGCTTCATTATATCCACTCAAATATGTCTTATGATGTATCATAACACACATCATAAGTGTGGCACTCCCATTAGGATACCAAATCAATCATCGCGTTGAGGTCGAAGCTGCTTACACCAACATCAACTGAAATGTCCCCATTTTTCGTAAGCATCAGAGTTCAATGGGTTGGCCTATTATTTGGACCCTTGTAGGCTAACATGTATGGATAGGGGGTCTAAGTGGTAGATAATGGTGGATATTGTCATTTCCACCCCTTCAGTTCAGTGTTGGGCTTAGTGCAGGCCTTTTCAATTCAGTGTTTGCCAGCTTCTAATGACACGTCAAAACACTAAGAATTGAAGGAGATATTAATATTTTAGAGGTTAAGTCATTTGATATTATAAAGTTATAATTTGACTTTATAATAATTAAAAAAAAATCCACTTAAAATATTATAAAATAATGACTTAAATGTTATAAAGTGAAAATCAAAATCACTTAAGTCATTAAAAAGGTACTCCCACTTGGTAAAGTGAAATATAAGACTATTGAAGTAATTTAAATACATTTTAACGTATTTAAATGGCAAAGTGCGTGACTTCTTGGAATGTGTGCCTTTTTGGGGATATAAGGAGAAAAGAAGGAATTCAACCTCATTCAATTATGATCATTTGAAATTACTTCTTTTTTTGGCTTCATGAAAGCTTTGTCTGAGACAAGGGTTTCAACAATCTTCCACCATTGGAGAACAAGAATTATTTAGTGTTCTGCAATCTTGAGGCTGTGAAAGATCAACTGAATCATTGCTTGCAAGAGCTTCATTCAGGAGTTCTTTTTGTGCTTCATTAGATTTACAGAGAGATTCAAAAATAAGGCTTTCATCATTAGAGGATTGTTTCCGGGTATGAATGTTTTCATTGTAATTTCATGACTATTCTGAAATAATATTACATTTATGTTTCTGCATTTCTTGTTTTTGTAAGTTTTATGCATTATTTGGTAAATATTCCAAGGAAACTTTAAAAATTCAAACCAACAGTTGTAAATTTAGCTCAGGGAGGACTAGGGATCATCACAGTGGTATCAGAGCCTGAATCCTACCATCCTGTGTTGTTGTTAAAAGAAAAATTTCAGAACGTCAAGGGTTTGATAAAAAATATTTATGGAGAATGGATTTTATTTGCAAGAAACCAAATTAAAATATTGCAAAAAAAAGAAAAATGTAGAAGAAGATAAATCAGAAGCCAGCACGACCTCATCAAGGCATTGTATCTCCTCTATTCTTCAGCGCTTGAAGTTTTGGGCATTGGGTTTGTTAATTTTTGGAGGCATTGTTTGCGATAAAGAAGTGACGCTAGGTCATCGAAAGAAAAGACTTAAGTTTTACAGTCTAGCGCTTAGACCAATAAATACATAAAAAAATAAGAGCCACTTCAGGAAAAATGGTGGGCTTTAATTTAAGAAAGGAGCCATTGCAAGGAGCTGACATGAGAATACAAAAAAGAAAAATACCCAGCACTAAAGTCAAATCGTGAGCATCCACAAAAGGAAAAATCGCTACCTTGTTTTAAAAATCCCGTCTCTTTGGAGGAGTCGTCCATATTTGGATGAGACAAAATTACAAATAAGTCAAAGCAAATTTTAAACTGAATTGGATCTTGGCATCAACAAGCTAAAAGATAAGAAGAATTTCTTTATTTGAGTTGTTGGGATCAGCTTGACTCATTAGAAAGGGTCTAAAGGAGATAAAGAAGATTATGTTGTTTGACAATAAGAAAGAGACACAATTTAGACAAGGCAAATAAAACAAAGGCGTCAGAAAGAGAAAATGACAATTAGGGAAATTGGGAGTAGCTTGTGGAGCGGCTACAATATTTGGTTACTTGGGGCGCCATGCCAACAACACGACTTGAGGATACATTGGCATCAACCATCAATTTATCCCAGGTTCACTCCAGTTGCATTCTGATTGCTTAAACGTCTTCATCAGCTTCTAGGTTCCTCTTGTATACATTGCAATTAAATTAGAAATTTTGTATCACTATTTCTTATGATAGTCTATGAATTTGCAGTTGTAACTAGTTTGTCTAGAGATTGCCTTGTACTCAAGAAAAGAAAACATTATATTACTGTCATTAAAATCTAAGTCACTATATCGTTGTAATTAATCTACTATAAGAAGCTTTTGGCAAGGTTGTAATGTATTAGGAATCTCATTGCAATAATATGGAGTTTGTAGTTTGCATCCAGACTGTTCATCAAAATGCTCAATTGTTGTAACTGAATAATCATATGCATTTTCTATCATTATTTCATTTGGAAATCAGAGAGTGGTGTTTTTGCATATCTCCTTTCAATTGTAAGTTATTTTTTTGAGCCTTCACTGCATTGCAACATGCTTTCAAAGAGAAAACACAATAGGAAAACAATGTACAACAATCACAGGATAAGTGTTTGATGAAATATCCAAGGCAACAAATTGAAAAGAAAATTCAAAATTATGGCTTCTAAATTTGTTGATGAGGTAATGGGTGCTTATGAGGAGTATAAAGCACTTCCAGATAAGGTCAAAAATTGTCTTGACTATGAGCAATATATGGAGCATCGGATGGTTTATAGCAAGCAAAAAAGAAAATCAAAAAAATGTGAGTAGCTAAGTGTTGAGAGCATCTTGAATGATATCCAACATAAACTTATGCTTTCACAACAAAGATTAGCTCATAGCTTGTAGTGGTATGAGTTGGATGGTGATACAATTACATTGGAAGTGGAAGTGTGTGAAGATACTATCATATCAACAACTTCTACCTTGCTAGTTGAGCCATCTGATGAGGGGCTTAGCAGCAGTACCTTGGATGTTGATGTGTGAACTAATGATAGCACACATACTACTACTGATCATGAGGTGAGTGATGTAGATTCAACTTCATATCACAGTGCAGATTTTGAGTCTGAGAGTTTGTATGGGAGTCATTGGTTTCATAGTCCTCATCATTTGGTTGGGCAACTTAAGGTTAATGACAACATGATTGCCACAACCATTGAGCATTTTGATGTTGCTCATCAGATGTTGGCTACCTTTGGTTGGAGTAATCCTATGACAGGTGAGCATCGTGATAGTAGCCTTTCCCTTGTAGAGTTCCACGCTCTTAGTGAAGCGATTGGAAAATTGAAGAATAGTTATTTGCTATTACTTTTTATCATGATTTTCTTCTCAAGTGGAATGGAATATGTTATGATGCCTTGCAGGGGAAGGAGGAGGAGGTTGATAAGCTTACCTATGAGCTTGAGGTGACTATTGACTCATGGTAGAGCACCCAGTTGGTTGTTCAGGAGTCACAGTCACGATTGGGGGAGCTTATCGTGGAATTGAGTTTGGCTTAGTCTCCACTAGTTGCAAATACAATACAGTTACATACAATGGCAGTTGGTGAGGATCTTAAAACCATGGGTTGCAGTGAGGATGTGGTTACATCTATCACAGATATAGGTGTAGTAGTCTCAGTTGGCATGAGTACTTTGGTTGAGAGTAGTAGAGAACCACTCGTTGCATTAGGTTCTCCTGAGGTTAGTACCATGACAGCTGATGCAAGATAGATTACTGATAACTTTTGTGTCGCAGTGGTGGATTCTCCTAAGAGTTGTGTGTTAGTACATGACGCTACTCCATCATCTTCACAAGGGACTTGTAGAGTGTCATTTGGTTGGGAGTATGGCTCTCATGTTGATTTGTTTCCCTCTCCTAGAAGCAAATCTGTTACTTCATCCCATGCAGCTAATTTTGGACACTAGCTTATTGTGTCTCAGATTCTGAGTGATCAGCTGCCTAATTCCAATATTGCTAGTGATGAGCCATTGACCAAGGTTGGCGTGTTCTATCACAACTACACAGTGAGGAGTTCTCATCACATTTCTTTTGATCCACACATGGAGGACTTGATGATGCATCAATGTGGATTGGCTCTGGGATTGTACCATCCTTTGTGGGATGGGTATTCACCATCTTCAGTAGATGGAATCAATAGCTACAAGTACCCGAGTTTGTCATTTGTGGGGCATTACTTGCAGAGGCACATCCATGGGAGTCTAGTAGAGGATGGAGATAGTTGTGTGAACAGGCGAAAATACGTGTTAGAAAACGAGCAACAAACAAAAGAGTGTAAACAACAAATATAAACACCCTACACCTCAAGATTGGGCAAATGATTAACTTAACAAAACAAAATGGAATATTTTACCTTGTTGAGTCATCCTTTGGTTGGCCCTTTGATTTTTGATGTTGTATGCTCCATTGATGGCAAGAAATGCAAGTGTGGATTGTAAGATGGATGGAAAATGGGTGAGAATGGATGCAAATGCAAGTATTTTGGCTAAGTATGACTCAAATGAAAAATTTGTGAGAGTTTGGCTAGCACAATGATCTCCCCCAAAATGAGAGAAAAGAGGGGGTATTTATAAAGAATTTTGAATTCTTCACGGAAATGAACAATTGAGATTAAACCAACATGGCCAAGATGTAGGGCTATGGTGAGTTGAGAACTCACAAGCCCTCACATCTTGACATGTGGGGTGTGAAGTGGCTTGAAAAATATGATGTGTAAATGAGTTGGAAGGAGAGTACATGACATGGAGGTACTACATAGTACCTTGGGATTTGGACAAGATCTCCTCGTAAAGGAGGTCCTTGTCCCCATGTGGATGAGAGGAATTAAAAAGTCCTCAAATATCCACATGGGAACGAGAGAAAGAATTTAAAATTATTTGGAATGCATTGGGAGATTAAATGTGAATTAAAAATTCACATGGGGAATGGAGTGCCTTCTCCAAAAGGAAAAAATATTTAATAGGGTTGACTTATGACACATTCCATAGATGACATGGAGATTAGGGTGACCTAATTAAGTGATTAAGGTTGTGCAAGTACCTGATTAGAAAAATTAATGACATATTAGAGGCAAGTGGGAGAAGGGGAAGCGTTCACATGTGGATTGATGTGACAAGTCAAAGATCACATGGGGAATAGAAAAATGAATTTAATATTCTTTGGAAGGATAAAAAGATTTAAAAATTCCTTGAGAGGTTGATTAGGCTAGTTAATGAAGGATTAGAGGAGGGTTAGGTGGCTAAGAGAGATTAGAGACCAACTTACAAAAGTTGGAGGATGTGACACATTCTAATCAAGGATTAGGCATGTGCACATCCCTAATGATGAGATTATGAGAATAATTAGGATTAAGAAAGGGATGTGACATGTGAGGAATTAAATAAATGTCATATTTATTTAATTCATTTGATGAAAAAGAGTATTAAAGAGATAAGGTATTTATTTATTAATTAAATACCTTAGAGATTTGGCAGAATTAAGAATATTAATTAAATAATAGCGATATTACTTAATTAATGCAAATAAGGGGATGATTAGACGAAAGGGGATAAATTTGGATAAATTAAGTGTCCAAATTTAGGTGTCTACATTTATCCCCTCTTTGAGATGGTGTTACGAAGTAGCATCATTTCAAAGAATATTAAAACATATAACCTAGAAGAAGATGGTTAGATTGGGAAAGATGCCCCAGTCATTCAAAGGAATGACTAGGAAGGGAAAAAATGATGAAAATTAGGGATGAAGGATGCCCCCTCGAGAGGACATGTGGGTTCAAGAGAACACGGGTGTGCTCTTGAAATGGAGGAGATGATGCAAGGGGTATATGAGGAAGATGATGCAAAGCAATGGGTAAGAAAGAATGAAAAGGCGACAGGAGATTGGGAGGGGAGAGTGATGAAGGATGAATGGATGGGGGGTTTTGATAGATGAGAGGATGGAGATGAAATGCAATCCAAATGCAATTTTCCATCGTTAGGAGCACTGATTTTTGCTATAGCAGAAGACATGATACACCAAGGTATAAAGGACCAAGGTAGATTAGTGTCTAATGCATGAAACAAACACATCAAACAAGAAGGCTATCGTAACACCCCAAAGTCACGATGACCTTGGTCGAGAAAGGTATTGGGATAACCACAAGCACAAAAGGATGCCCCAGCATAACACAAGACCTCAGGGATCTTGGTGGGTACTACGTGGGACAACCAAAAAGAAAAAAATAGACAAAAAGATCAAGATATGCCCCTATGTTGACTAGTCAAAGCACACCATGATATGATGGATCAAGGCGACCATGAAAAGTGATGATAGGGAGCTCAAATGATAAACAAAAACAAAAAGCATCAAAAGATTGCAATCAATTTCAAATGTCCTTTGCCATAGGATCAAGGGGATGGATGGGATTGATGAGGTATGTTAGGAAGGATGCATCCTGTTGAGACCGATGATGGATACTAAACTAAAAGACTGATATGACGCAGGATATTCAAAACCGATTGGATCTGAGGATACAAGTAGATCTTATTTGTTAAGAACCAGCTAGATAAGGGCATAGCTTGATGATGTGACACAAGAAACATGACACAAGATAGGAGACTGACACATCCTAGCGACCTAGGGGCTCGAGGGCTGATCAAAGATTAGC
Source organism: Sequoia sempervirens (assembly GCA_007258455.2). Taxonomy (NCBI): domain Eukaryota; kingdom Viridiplantae; phylum Streptophyta; class Pinopsida; order Cupressales; family Cupressaceae; genus Sequoia; species Sequoia sempervirens. The sequence goes on from VDFB02323609.1 coordinate 98,262, forward strand.
CTTGCCTACGTGAAAGCGCAAAGCCCTCGTAGTTCAATAAAAGGCTGATGACAAATCATGAATAAAATCAAAAAGATGACAATGAAGACCGATGATAGATGATAAAGGAAAAGACAGAAAAAGCCCCGAGAGCAGATCAAATGATCGACCTTGCCTACGTGAAAGCACAGGGGTAGCGTAGTTCGACAAAAGGCCAAAGAAAAATGATGGAGAAAAGATGATGAGATAACCCTAGATAAGGGGATAAAATGATGGGACCGATACGATGAGACAAGATAGACCTGTTGGATTGGATTGGATGATGGTGACTACACAAAGCTTAGGGATGGGATAGTTATCCAAATCAACAAAGATGAAGTGGGAGGATGACAAGATAGATAGATGAATGATGAGAAAGGATAGGAGATTGAAAGGATGCGTAAAAGAAGCGGAAGTGATGATGATGAGGTAGATGGTATTGGGTTGCATGGGGAGTAGCCTATAGCTAGAGACCAATGACAAGGGATTATAAGATGGGATGAGGAGAAGGAGAGGAGGATGGGGAGATGAAAAGGATTGGTTGGATTGATGGATAAAGGGATAAGGATTTGGATGAGGAAAAGGTTACGAGATCGATAGATGAAAAGGGATGCTATGATGGAAGGATAGGAGGATAAGGATAGGGAGATGGATATAAGGATTGTTTGGAGGGATAAAAGATAAGGATGGGGAGATGGATATAATGATAAGGAGATGAGGATAGGGAAATGGAAGGGATTGCTCTGATGGAATGAATGATGTCTCCAAGGATCATATCACAAAGGAAGATAGATGCCCCCACTCTAGTTATGTCATGTGCGAGGAGGCATGAAGGATGCAATGGAGAAGGATAGCCAAATAAAGGAGTGAGATGGATGAAGATAGGATGCATGGATAAGGAAGGGAGATTGAGGGTAACATGACAGGTGGATAAGGAAGGTAGACGAGTGCGAATGAGGAGTAGGATAGTGTGTAGATGAGGGGAATGATGCTAAGAGATATCCAAAGCATGTTTATATGTTTGCCCCTATCATTATCAAGATCACAGGGAGGATGGAAGGATTGGGATAAATGAGATATGCCAAGCAGGATGTGTAAGATAGGTAGGATGGAGGGGATGAATGAAAATGACGTATAGCAAGAAGACGGGTGCATAGCAGGAAGCATAGCGGATGGAGGGAACGCATATCAGGAAGCTACCCCCAAGTGTAGATGGGGATTTATGCATGACGCCTGTTTGCCAGGTTTTCATCATGGTACTTATCCAAGGCACTTGTTTGCCAAGTTTTCACCATTGGACGAATTATTTCTCTTTACTATTTTTTTTCTTCTGATTTTTGGATTTTTTTGACTTTTTTGGATTTTTTTTTACTTTGGATTTTTTTACTTTTTGGATAGCATGCAGAAGGAGATGGATAAGGATAGGGAGACGAATAAGTGGATTTAGAAGACATGCGATTAAGGAGATGAACGAAGGACTCAAGCGTCAAGTTCTATACGAGGTATTAAGAGCCCATGTTCGAACCGACTATTGGATGTTGGTACAACCTTATTAGGAGAAATGGATTATGCAAGAGGATGAAATAGAGGGATTTGATGGGGGAGATATGTGGGGTAATGGATGGGATGTTGGAAAGGGTATGGATAGAATGATGGGGTAGGTGGGTAATGGGGTGGTAAGTTCAGGACCAACATTGGCACATGTGGTGGTGGATGTAAAAGGATAGGAGGATTAATGGATGGAAAATGCAGGGATAATGGAGGAGATGGGATAGTGAATTTTGGGACAATAGGACCAAAAACAGATTTAGGAGATGGAGGAAGTGTATGATTGGCTTTCAGATTAGCAACTTTGGATGTTGTTACAAATTTTTCATTTGAAGACATGGCATCTTTTTTCTTTGGGATCCACATGGTTTTGATTTTTTCTTTGGTGGGCCTTTGCGGCTTATGGATTTGATTTGGATTATGGATTTGATTTTTCTTTTCGTCACCATGTCTTTTAGAAGAGACATGGGGAGCTTTAGATTTATGCAGATGTTTGGATTTATGCCTTTTTGCTTTAGTATCCAAAGTGCTTTTGATAGAAATGGGATGGGTGCAAGGAGATGGATAACGTGAAACAATGGAGGTAGGAGTATGGGGATTATGCGTAGATGGAGGATGTTTAGGTATGTTCCTTTGTTGATCTTGATTATGGGATATGCGATTGGGATGTTTATGGTGGGTGACATGGATAGGTGATGAATGGATGAAAGGATGAATAGGATGAGATGGAGGAGGTGATTTTGGGATATAAGGGTCCAAAATAGACGTAGTGGGTGGAAGGACATAAGGACCCAAGAAGGATGGAGTAGATGAAGGATGGGAGATGGTGGATGGAGGGATGTAAGGACCCAAAATGGATGGAGCAGATGAAGGAGGAATATGGACGGTTGTTTTGAGGCAATACGATAAAGGAGGAGGGATGGCAGTATATGATTTGGTGGAGCGATGGGAAGAGCCGACATTTATTTTGGAAAAGGCTCGTTGAGGATGTCTAGAGGTTGTACCAACATCTTTAGATTGTGAGTCTTGGGAAATAGGTCCAAGACCTTGCATGAGATTTGTTCTTTGACTTGGATGGGCTCTAAAATACCTTGCTCATGAGAGCCTAGGAACCTTTCCTTACATTGGTTCATTTTCGCGACATCTGATCCATGATAAGTTGTGTTATTACGAAAACATGATCACGGAGTCCATTATTAGGTGGAGGATGATACCGTTGAGTATATACAGCATGTTTTCTTCCTATAAGGAGGGACCACCATGGAAGAATGTGAGAGTACCAAGGGGATATGCAAGCGGTGTGGGGATAGCAGTTTTAGGCGATGATGGGGGATCATGAGAGGGAGATGATGTGGAAGCAGCATTTGGATGGGTGGTATCAGGAGAGGGAGTAGGGGATATGATAGGATCTGGATTTGTGGTAGAGGGCTCATGCGATGGAGATGGAGATGGAGCGGCAGAATCTTGAATGACAAGGGGATCATGGAATGGAATGGATGGGGGACTGTGATCTTGACGTGGACTAGATGGGATGGTAGGATCTTGATCTGGAGAAGGGGATATGTTGGCATGCTTTGGATTAGGCTCTTAGCATGACACATCGTGTGCGGGAGGCATGATAATGGAGTTTTGGTGGGACTCTTTAAGTGGGGAAGATGGAGGGATGGAGGATTCAAAACATTCATGGGAATGGATTTTAGTGACACTAGGAGTGGAAGAAGTGGATTGGATTTGGGTGTCGTCGATGGGTTCGACAACTCTCAGAGTAGGAAGTGGGTGTTCAATGGATTCGGTAGATGTGATGGTAGGAGATGGGCCCTCAGTGGATTTAGAGGATGTGGTGGTTTCGACGGTTTGAGTGGTGTTAGGGGTGGTATCATCAATGATAGGTGTTGGGTGGATAAGGGTCTCATCACCAATGATCGTGGATGATGGCTTGGGATGGAATGATTCCACAACTTCAAGGTGTGGAGTGGGAGATGTCTTATTTGCTATAAGTCCTTGGAGAACTTCTGGAGTGAGAAACTTGAATACTCTAGGCTGAGATGGTGTGGTAGGAGTGGATGAAGGATTATGGATTGGTGGGGGATTAGGACTAGGGATTGGTGGACTAGGATTAGATGGGGGAATGGGATTGGATGAGGGATTGGGAATAGATGGGGGATTAAGATTAGATGAAGGGTTAAGATAGGGGTATTGGAATGGTGAATTAGGACACAAGGATGTGGGTGGTGGATTGTAGTAAGGGTATTTGGATGGTGGATTAGGATGGGAAGATTGAGGTGGCAGATTGAGATAGGGAAATGTGGATGTTGGATTAGGATAAGAAGGTGTGGATGTTAGATTAGGATAAGTTGGTGTGGATG
>VDFB02323610.1:0-13368 GCA_007258455.2 Sequoia sempervirens
ATACAGTTTCCTACCTTTACCTATCTCAGGGTCTATGGTTATTCAGGTGCCCCGCTCATGTTGCCAAGATATCCGTCAGATGAGGTCATTTTCATGGAATTCTTGAGGCAGGCTCACGGTGTCCACACAGTCTTGAGAAATAGAAAGAAACCCTCTCTTCACTTTCCATTAGGGTTGGGTATTTATACATGCAGGACTGCTGCAGATGCCAGGACAATTGGAGAAGGATTAGATAAATTCGGTCTCAAAACCTATAAGTGAGAGGCGATCATTTGATCCTCATGGTGTCTACGCTGGCCGATTGGAGAAGAACTATAATCACATACCCGCACTTGAAGATTTTTGGGCTAACTGTGCAGATGAGTTTGAAGTGCGAAGGCGTAGTTACAGCAGGCTAATCTCGGTAGAAATACCAGACATGCAGATTTGAGTCTCTTCAAAGTTGTATCCGAAAACCTTCATGAAAGAGTGCTTAAAGATGGAGAAGACAAGGCAGCCCTCAAGGCTGAAAATCAGCAGCTTAGACTTTTTATTTCTAACCTTGCTCGTGGTTCTTCACAAACAACTCAGTTGCTGCCCCAGGTCTTAGAGACACCAACTGATCACCATCAGTTAGGACAGCTGGTCATATGTGGGAAAGAGACTCAAGAGTGGATCGAGAGCTTCATGGTCAAAGGAAAGGAGATTTTGGCTCGGATGTTCCAGTTGAGAGAAAACGCTCATGAGCTTCGTCAAGGCATCCAAGGATTTGAACAAACATTTGCTGAAGTAAAACCTAGGCATGAGATTATCATTGCTGATTTAGACACAGCCTAGGGTTCAGCAGTTTCAAAGGAGCATAAAAGACAAATTCTTGCTTGGAAAGAGCGTCACGTTTTCAAAGTTAAAACTTATGAGAGGATATCCGAAGAATTCATCACCTACAGACAAAGGGTGGTTGAAGCTCTTCTTTTCATTAGCGAATTCGTCATAGAGATCTCCTCTCAGTATAGTCTTGAAGACGGTTCCTACGTCGGGCTTGAGGAGGTGCAAAATCAATTCCATAATGTTGTTCATAGTTGCAGTCCAGTTGGCAGAAGGATAGGCCATATTTTAGTGATGTCAGCAAAGTTCGATAAAGCGGCCAATGAGGTCGAAGATTTCCTGAGATCTATTGCAGATGCTGAAGATATTCTTGAAAAGCGGTGTTTTGCTGTTGATGGCATAGATGACCAACCTGACACAATCTCTAACTTCCTAGCGATGTGATCGAGCTTTAAAGTAGCTTTTCTTCTAGAAGCTTTCTTTCTATTCTTGGAATAATCCTTATCCATTCTTTGAGGATAGAAAGAAGATAAGATGTAATAGTTGGCGTTTCCCCGCTTTTTCTGCTTTCTAGGGTTTTATCTTTCTAGATTTAGTAATAAAGCTTGCTTGCTAAGCAAGCCCTAGATTGTGAAAGCAAGGAGATTTTAGGGTTCCCTACTCCTCTGCTTCTCTATAAATAAGAGCCTTTGCTCATTTAGTTTTCTTTAACCGTGCTAGTGAGAACAAAACGCTGAGCCTATTGTGCCTTCTATTTGTTGCTCAAGTATTGTTCATTTGTGTTGTGATAAGCAAATTGTTGAGCCTCTTTAGCCAACAAGAGTTAGTAAGATTCGCTGTTTTCTATTGTGTTAAGAATAAGTTTGCAAGCCTCCTTAGCTGCAATTTCTTGTTCAAGGCATGTTAGAAGTGAGCTTTGTTTTAGAGATTTGAGTAATAAAATCATGAGCCTCTTTTGCCTTGGTCTAAAATCTCAGATTTCCGTTATCAGTGTTCTACTTTTATGATCTTTATTTCAGCTTGCAGTGAAGTGTGTAGGTGTTCGTTGAAAGAGAGATTATTGAAGTATCTTTGTCAGAGAATCTACCTTGTTAATTTCTAACTTCTCTTGCTCTGCTATTACTTGAGAGGCTAGGAACGTCTTTAGTTTAAGTTAGTCGTAGTTGAAACTTCTTATCAGAAAATCTCAGCTGCGGCGTTTGTGTTTAAAAAACCTTGTGCTCTAAGCTGATCAAAAAAGATAGGCAACTTAGTTTTAGTTTACTTTCTTTCAAACACCATCAGCAAGAGGGAGCTTCCCCTCCTAATTTGAAGAGCAGTTTATCTGTGCATAGCTGTCCGTTTTCAAATCCGCATTCTAGAGGTGCGAATTTAAACGCCAACAATATGATGCCGCTGTAAATTGATGGTTCTATCTCAACATGCATTACCTAAGATTTTCATGGAGGTAGAGAATTCTCTCACAAGTCCATAGGATGACTCGCTAGGTTTACAAGGCTTCTATCGTTAAACATGGCCTTATTATATATTGTTGAAAAGCTATCTTGATTTATGATGTTATGGTGTAATTTAAAACTATGCCTTCAAATTTCTTGGGCTGTAAGTAAAACATATATACCCTAGATTGAGATTTAAAAATTTGATGCAATTTATCAATCTTATTATTCAGTGAAATTGTCCATCATCTAGCAATGCAAGTTTCTGGTATGTATGCTTAAAGGCCAAATGCATATGCATAAATGCACTGCAAAGGGTATATGCATTTGGCATATTTCTTGAAGATATGGTATTATTATTACTTTATAACAGCTGCTACTAACAAACACAATATTTCTGCCATGGGCTCTATTAAATTGTTTATACAATCCAGAGTGTTAAGAATGATATGCCACCAGTCTTTCCTTTTCTTGAAAGAATTACATTTTCTATCAATGAGAAAGTAAAAGATATAGAAGGTTTGTTATTAATAGGTTTATGGCGAGTGCAATTTTGATTGTGTTTATAACATGTTACGCCAATTATTCACAGAAAGATGTAATCACAAAGAGCAAATTCATCAGAGGAATTTCACTATTTTGCTTGTTAAAATAGTTGTATCAGAATACTCTCAAGATTCACAGGATATCAATTTTTTTAACTTTCTTGTCAATCTAGGTTAATGGGTTCTTTGATCATCAACCTTAAAATTTATTGTATATCCAAGCAATGAGTTTTGAATCATCAACTTGTGGATTGCATGCTTGCAAAGAAACATAATTGCTGATCAAATGAGGATGCATATTAGAAACGTTTTAGTGAAAACTTCATCTGATTATATTTTTAACACATTTTTTATTATTTTTAGAAGGCATACTAAGTGCTCATATATGCACTGTGTTTCATTTGCCACAGGAAGTGCATCAGGGAATGGGGATGATATCACATTCAAGTATGAAAAGGCTATAAAATTGAGGGCAGGAAAAAATGACATTGTTTTCTTGAGCATGCAAGTGGGTTTACAGGCAAGGATTCTTTATCACAGTTCTGTGCTGCAGTGAAAAGAGACACTTGTAAACTAAGAACTCTCCATACTTGTTTCATTGCTAAAAATATTTATTTATATAATTTTATAATACTAGAATATTTAAGAATACATTGAGCAATAGTTGGAGTCGCATGCGTAATTAAATGAAAATCTTATCATTGCACTGAATTTGTATATGCCAGACCTCTTCTAATTAAGCTTTCTTCATTTGTACATGCATATGCATGTTAATCACCATATGGAATGGTGGTACCAACACATTAATTTATTTAACGCTCATAATATCTGGCCATCCAATACTAGTACTTACTATAGCATCATTTTCACAATTTTGATCTTTCGAAAGAAGAAATTAAATATTCCTCGAATCTATTTGGGAATTTATTGTTCTCTTGCCAGTATTTATGTTTTAGGTAGCTAATCTGGTTTGTGTGGGAGTGATTCCCTCAATAAAAAATACTATATATATATCAGTCTTACATCTATTCGTGGTTTATTTTTGGTAACAGAATGGTGGACCGCATTATGATTTTGTGGGAGCAGGCATTTCCAAGGTCAAATTAGAAGGCTTTCAAGATGGCTCAGTAGACTTGTCCTCAAATGCTTGGACATATCAGGTGATGTCATGTATCGGCAACATGCTTGGTCATTCCATTTATAAGAATGCTTATGTAGAAAATTGATCTGTATGATAGTAAATGTGTGAAAAAGTACATACCATTCAATGAGCTTGTTGAACTTCATTTGTCAGCTTTATTTTTATGTTCATTACTCCAGTCTCAAGCTCCATCTGGATTCGATTTGAAATTTTTTGTGGGATCTGCATTCTTATCTATATTTGATCCTGTTTGTTTTTACACTCCTGATACTATTTTTTGCTTTTTTCTATTTTTTGAGTGAAAAACTGAGATTTGTATTGCATAAAAAAAATAGCTGACATAAAGAATGGAGCATTATAAGGCTCCCTCATCATATCCAAACAAGAAGAGAGAGTGTATTAATAAATTTCATTTGTTCAATCAGGCCTACTACTTTAGTACTTACATCCAAGCTGTTGGTACCACTAGCAAACTTGAACCCATTCATTTCCTGCAAGCTTAAACGTTCTAGCCACATTATGACTGTTCATGAACAGGAAAACCTATCATATTTTGCATTACTTCTGATGGACTGATCTCTCACTTCGATTTTGCATGATTCTGCAGATTGGGTTGAAAGGTGAACAATTGAATCTTTATTTAGAGAGTGGAGTGGGAAATGTGCAATGGGAAAAAGCTGCTAGCCCTCCTAAGAATCAATCTTTGACTTGGTACAAGGTAATTTATATGATTGTTTTCTTTTTAAATAATGCTGACAGCCGTATCTTTATAGAAAGAGCAAAAATAAATTATAATCCAAGAATGACTATTAACAGTCAAAATAAATTTCTTCAGGAAAGTGTATAAATAGATCGAATTTTCAAAGTGCTTATGTTAATGAATAATAAGAATATTTAAAAATTAATGCAAAATTATGAATGAGAATTATTTCTTGATAGCATGTAGCTGATATAGGCAACAACCAATTTGAACATTCAGTCTAATACATGTGTGCATGCATGGCTTTCCACACCCATGTCCAGGCATACATGGACTTACATGCACACGTGTGAGAAAGAAATGTGATAGAAAAAAACATGAAGGTTTTCTAATAGGACATCTCCACAAAGGATTGGTTCCTTTGTCTTAACATTATAAGACAGAAAGGTGCCACGCTGAACAAAGGCCCTATCAACAATTTGTCCTCTCTCTCTCTCTCTCTTTCTCTCCATATATATGTGTGTGTGTGTGTGTGTGTGTGTCATAGCTTATATCAATCTTCTCCTCTGATACTGTTTCTATGTTTTGATAGTATGGTTTTCTATTGTATTTCATGATCAACAAATTCCAGCAAAGTCACAAATTTCAGAAGCTTTTATCAACGCTGAGAAGTATCACATCCATGAATACCTCTGTAGCAGTGGAAGAAAGCAGAATAGTTTATGTTCTCTAGTCAGTTTTCTCTTGATAGGGAAAATATTCTCATTGTTTGCAAGGTGCTTTTGCTAATTTTGAGAATCCAGGATCTGTTCTAGTAGCCGTAGAACTTTTAAAGCTTTGACAGGTTTTAGCGCTTATTTTGATGAAATCCTTTTGATTAACCATTGTGTTTTGGACCATTTCACCATATACTTACAACAATGAGACACAAGGGCACACACTTGAGTACCTATGTCATGTCCCCATTTTTGGCGAGCATCAGAGTTCGTAAGTTTAGCCTATCACGAGACCCTCGTAGGCTGATAGAGTGGTTAGAGGGTCGTTTTGGAGCTTGGCTCAGCTTCAGATTGGCAGTTTTGATCAATTGGCCTTCGTTTGGGCTCGATCGGAGATTTTTTGCAGAATTGCTATTTTTAGCAGTTCCTGGCAGTCAGTGTGGGACCCCTGCTATTTTTAGCAGTATGGCTTTGGTAACGTTCAGAATCACTTCCTTTGTCGACAGCATCAGATGGCTCGAGCATCGGGTTAATAATGAGCGAGATATTAATATTCAATTGTATTAATTAAATATTAATTATTGATGGTTATAATATAAAGTTATAATATTAAATTATAACTTAAGTGATTTGCCTTGAGGGGGTGCGCCCATCATCAGAAAGGGGCCAGTTTGAGAATTAATTTATTATAAAATATCTCGCTGAAGACTATGGGAATATTAAATGAATTAAAAGTTGAATATTTAAAAATTCCCTATCTTTAAGGAAATCGCACTTTTGTGCAATAAAGGGGTTTTGCATTGGTTTTTGAGCTATTATGATATTTTATGAATTGAGAATTGATCAGTCTTTGCCAGAGAACGAAACCTTAGGGTTTGAGTTCGAATTCCTTGGAGAACGAGCCATCTCCATCGGAAGCAATTCAGAGGATGTGAAATAACATCTGATTTATTGCCAGTTGAGAGATTTCTTCATCCAGAAGAAATTACAGAGTTCACAAAGATTTATTTCATCCGGGTTTCAGACAAGTTTCTAATCCAGAAGAGTCTGCAGTAGTGAGGCGCCTATATTTATCATATCCAGAGAATCTTCAGAGGGCCGTACAAATTATCTACTGCTGCTGTGTAGTATCAGGCCGTACCAGTTTTGTACTTGGCCGTACTATTGAAGAAGGCCATACTTTGTTCTCCAGAGCCAACGCCTTCAGCTTCCATCTTCTGAGTTCATCTGTCAGGGCACACCAAACCATATCCAGAGGTTCAGACGTTGGTCACAAGGGAGCCGTACCTTTTAGCTTATACTATTGCTGCAGCCGTACCTCTTTGATAGGCCGTACTACCTTCAAAGGACGTGTTTCTTCATCCTTTGTGAAACGCCTTCTAGAATTATTTCAAACCTACATCACTGGAGGCGCCAACATTCAGGAAGTTATTTGCAAACACCTCTCGGAGGGGGAAGGGCATTTATTGTCTCAGCCGTACCAGATCTGTACCTTCAGCTATGGCAGAAATACCAGGTTTTTACAATTAAAAATCATTCTTTTATGTTGCATGTCTGTAGAACAATTTTGTAAACATTCCAGAAAGACAAATAATAGACTGGTATTCGTATTGGCATTCAAATACTACTGTTGTCAGGATAGATTTATTTTATTTGAATTTATTTCTTATTTCCAAGCAAAATCGCCATCTTTCAATTACATGCAAAAATTCAAAAACGGTCAAAAAACCTAAAACCTTCAGAAAGCCAAACAAAACTGTCAGATTCAAAATTAGGGGAAACTTAGGGTTTCTACAGTGGTATCAGAGCTAAATCCTGCCATCCTGAGGGTTTAGCCGTCTTCTGCAGCCGGAACAGTTTGGGTCTTACCAGGTATTATTCTCAGGCGAGCGTTGGTTGACAGGCAACAGGGTTCGATCTGGCAGCCGGGAAACATGGCTGACAGAACTGACAGGAATTACAGGACTGATAGAACAGCTAATCTTAGAATAGAGATTCCTCACAATAACAGAGGTTAGGACGGTGTAGAGGTCTTGCATGCACTCAGAGAACTTAGTGCAGGTCAACGGCGGTCAAATGGTGTATTACAGCAGTTGGCAGATGCACTTCAGAGACTGGGTACTCCGAGGAGATCGTCACCACATCATGACGATGACAGGAGTGTTGCAGGTTCACGGAGAGCTCCTAGGACAGTGTCACGGACAGCAGATAGGCCTACTAGGCCCACTTTCACGAGACAGGAGCCCGATGAGGCTATAGCAGGTGAAAAGCATGAGGGTTTGTACGCTGGTACATTTAGGACAGCGAACGACAAGGGGCAGTTAGAATCACCTGAGATCAGTGAAAGGATTACCGTTGACAAAACACCACAAAACACAGAAAGAGAAGTGATTAGCATGTTCCAGGAGTATAGCATTCTACCGCAGAAAATTAAAAAGGAACTGCCTTTTATGAGTTACTTGGATTTGCACCCGCGTCTTTGCCATAAGACTGAGTTTGCAAAACAGAAATATCTCACTATAGCACGTGAGTTGTTTACACCTAGTAGGGATAGAGAATCTATACATAAGGATTACACAGCTCTTCATCGAAATGATTTGGCACCTTCGGATTCCTATGAAGAGTGCAGAAATTTATGTGATGAATTTGATAGAAGTGCTGATTTGATTAATGAACACACTAGCACAGCTTGGGGTAATAATTTACCTACATCGTCTTTGCAGGAGGTGACTCAAGAAGTTTCTACTATTGAAGCCACTTCTGATTTTTATGACAGCATTGGCGAAACTTCGCGTGAGCATGACACAACAGAGGTTTCACACATGCAAAGTACTCCTATTGAGTTGTCGCATGAAGAGACTCAAGAGTTGGGTACGAGTGATGCATTTGGTGTTGAGAATTTATGTCATGATGAATCTGATTTTTCGGATCAGACCTTTGAAAACAAGCTAGAGGATTCATATGTTGATATGGAATCCCAAGATCATGCTTTGGATGGGCATGCAGTCACTGTTGGAGTAGAAGCGGGTGAAGATACTGTCATACTAGCAACTTCTACCGTACCAGTTGAGTCATCCTTTGAGGTACAGAGCAGCAGTACCTTAGATGTTGAGGTGTGCATGGGTGAAAGCACACATGATGTTGCTTATCATGAGGTGAGTGATGACGGATCAGCGTCATATCATAGTGCTTATTGTGAACCGGAAAATTTGTATGGGGGTCGTAAGCTACAGAATCCTCATCATTTGGTTGGGCCACTACAAGTGAATGATAATATGATTGCTACCGCCCTTGAGCATTTTGACGTTGCTCGTCAGATGTTGACTACCTATGGTTGGAGTCCTCCCTTGACAGATGAGCACAGTGATAGTGGTTTTTCCCTTGCAGTAATACATGCACTCCGAGAAGCAATTGGAACGATGAAACAAAACTATCTAAAACTTCTAGCAGACAGGGATTTCCTTCTCGAGTGGGATTGCATCTGTTATGACGCATGGAAGGGAAAGGAGGAGCGGATCGATGAGCTCACTCATGAGCTAGAGGTGACTATGGATTCATTGCAGAGCACCCAGTTGGCTCTTCGAGAGTCACAGTTACAGATTGAGAGGCTTACCGTGGCGTTGAGTTTAGCACAATCTTCACCACCTTTGGATATAGTTCAGTTTTCCATGGCAGCGGTTGGTGAGGAGTATACACCCATGGTTCATAGCAGTGTGGGAGATGTTGAGGATGAGGTTACATCCATCTCGGTCACAGGAGCAGTGGATACAGATAGGATGAGGGCCCTAGATGAGAGTTGCAGTGAGCCACACGTTGCACCAGGTTCTCCTGAGATTAGTTCCGTGATAGGTGATGCAGGGCATTTCATTGTTAGTTCCTGTGACATGGTTGTGGATTCACTAGAGAGTTGTGTGACAACCCTCGATACTTGCCCATCTTCACAACAGATATTCAGAGTCTCATCCAGTTGGGAGATTGGTACTTATGATGATTTGTTTCCCTCTCCTGGAAGCAAACCAATCTTTTCATCCGATGCAGTTGACTATGATCGGCAGCTGGTTGAGCCAAGTCAGGGGTACAACTCAGTTTATTATTCTAGCGATTCAGAGATGGATGATTCAGATCAGTATGGAGTGATTGTGCAGTTTGTGAATAATCCATTATTTGAATTTGATGGTGCTTTGATCTATGATAACCCACTCTTCGAGTTGGATGCCGATCGTACTCTTGATGTTAGTTCTGAGTTGGGTGATGAATGTAGTGTTTGGGATTGTTCCAGTGCATCGCAATTCCAAACAAGACTCACAAAGGAGTTTAATGAAGTGTACACGGTTAGGAGTGCTTATAGTTTTTCCTTTGATCCACCTGTACATGATTCATATTCGATGCACAATACTTGTGCACAGGGTGATTCTCTCGGTACAGTCGAGGGGAGTAATTCATTACTGTGTGCAGAGTTACCATCTTCACAAGATGGGATTAGCGGATGCAGGTACTTGACTCAGCAGTTTGCGGGGAATTACTTGCAGGGACAGCAGTCAGTTATCCATCATGCTGATATGTATTCGATAGGGCTTGCTACTTCTATGTCGCAGATTTTTCGTACAGGTACATGGTTACAGGGCGACTATGGTATTAGTTGGCATGATGGCTCGGTCAGTTATCACATCCATGAGGATTTAGCAGAGGACAGGGAGAGATTCAGGGTAGCAAATGCTTCTAGGAGTTTTTATCTCTGCATGACAGATGGATGTGGATTCATATTGTATTGGGATCCCGGTGGCGACAGCTTTGGCACCGAGTATTGGATGGGTCCCATTGGGTTACTTCACTATTTTCAGCATGGTGAAGTTGGAGGCAGTAGAGTGCAGTGGCAGCCTGAGGAGGACCGTCACGACAGATTTTCACTCTGGGTTTGGGATCCAGGCATTGCTTGCGCAGTTGAGTTTTGATGATGCTACAGGAGACAGTTCGTGTTGTGTGGGACATTTCACAGTTTTCCTTTTGGGCCTCCCGAGGATTGGAGTTTGTTTGCAGTGGAGATTGCTTGGGGACAAGCAATTTCAGGGAGGGCGGACTGTCATGTCCCCATTTTTGGCGAGCATCAGAGTTCGTAAGTTTAGCCTATCACGAGACCCTCGTAGGCTGATAGAGTGGTTAGAGGGTCGTTTCGGAGCTTGGCTCAGCTTCAGATTGGCAGTTTTGATCAATTGGCCTTCGTTTGGGCTCGATCGGAGACTTTTTGCAGAATTGCTATTTTTAGCAGTTCCTGGCAGTCAGCGTGGGACCCCTGCTATTTTTAGCAGTATGGCTTTGGTAACGTTCAGAATCACTTCCTTTGTCGACAGCATCAGATGGCTCGAGCATCGGGTTAATAATGAGCGAGATATTAATATTCAATTGTATTAATTAAATATTAATTATTGATGGTTATAATATAAAGTTATAATATTAAATTATAACTTAAGTGATTTGCCTTGAGGGGGTGCGCCCATCATCAGAAAGGGGCCAGTTTGAGAATTAATTTATTATAAAATATCTCGCTGAAGACTATGGGAATATTAAATGAATTAAAAGTTGAATATTTAAAAATTCCCTATCTTTAAGGAAATCGCACTTTTGTGCAATAAAGGGGTTTTGCATTGGTTTTTGAGCTATTATGATATTTTATGAATCGAGAATTGATCAGTCTTTGCCAGAGAACGGAACCTTAGGGTTTGAGTTCGAATTCCTTGGAGAACGAGCCATCTCCATCGGAAGCAATTCAGAGGATGTGAAATAACATCTGATTTATTGCCAGTTGAGAGATTTCTTCATCCAGAAGAAATTACAGAGTTCACAGAGATTTATTTCATCTGGGTTTTAGACAAGTTTCTAATCCAGAAGAGTCTGCAGTAGTGAGGCGCCTATATTTATCATATCCAGAGAATCTTTAGAGGGCCGTACAAATTATCTATTGCTGCTGTGTAGTATCAGGCCGTACCAGTTTTGTACTTGGCCGTACTATTGAAGAAGGCCATACTTTGTTCTCCAGAGCCAACGCCTTCAGCTTCCATCTTCTGAGTTCATCTGTCAGGGCGCACCAAACCATATCCAGAGGTTCAGACGTTGGTCACAAGGGAGCCGTACCTTTTAGCTTCTACTATTGCTGCAGCCGTACCTCTTTGACAGGCCGTACTACCTTCAAAGGACGTGTTTCTTCATCCTTTGTGAAACGCCTTCTAGAATTATTTCAAACCTACATCACTGGAGGCGCCAACATTTAGGAAGTTATTTGCAAACACCTCTCGGAGGGGGAAGGGCATTTATTGTCTCAGCCATACCAGATCTGTACCTTCAGCTATGGCAGAAATACCAGGTTTTTACAATTAAAAATCATTCTTTTATGTTGCATGTTTGTAGAACAATTTTGTAAACATTCCAGAAAGACAAATAATAGACTGGTATTCGTATTGGCATTCAAATACTACTATTGTCAGGATAGATTTATTTTATTTGAATTTATTTCTTATTTCCAAGCAAAATCGCCATCTTTCAATTACATGCAAAAATTCAAAAACGGTCAAAAAACCTAAAACCTTCAAAAAGTCAAACAAAACTGTCAGATTCAGAATTAGGGGAAACTTAGGGTTTCTACAACCTACACACATATCACTCAAGTTACTAACAAAAACACAGTATTTCTGGAATGAGTGGAGAATATGACCCAAATTTGGCATCCCTTGATGTACCTAGCCACAAGGAATCTCTAATTTAAAAAATTATTCAAAATTGCACCGAATCTAAAACATACATGATATTACAAATGATTACATTTCCCATGTTTTTGATATTGATTCCATACTTATGCTTGCCTTAGTCTTGATGCTGCATATTTTTCTGATAAATCTTTTCCAAAGCATGGCTATCTCACAAGACTTTATTGCCTGGTTGATCTGCAAGTCCCTCTCGCATCCCCACAACTGATAGAATGCTCCCTATTCACATCGAACCATCATTATCTTTTCACTATCTCAAATATATGAGGTGGTTCTTGTTGATGCGATTTTTGTGACCTCACCAATCAGCCGAAGAACAAAATAGTTTGGGGCTACTCCGTTCTCTCTTGATCAAAGTATTCCGCATGCTAAGATTGCCAGAAAGTTCGTGCGTTCAACTCCAAGGTTCCTTAAGTGCGAATAGACCCAGTTTGGTTGATGTGTATTGCTGTGTTCTTACGAGGGGACTTACACAATTGTTCAGATTTCTTGCAGTTAGCAGCTAATGTACGATTTTGAAGGGGATTCTTACGTGTATGATTTGGGCAATGTGGTTCTTTCCTAAAACTAATCAGAAAGTGCGGAAAGTAAAAGGGGAAAGGGCCTAAGAAACTTATATTCTATTCTAAATGCAAGATATGTGGGGGTTCATTTCAATAGACTTCAACCGGATTTCACCTAGCCTCCGTCGGACAGCCTCAGTAAAATCGGTGCAATCTTCAAGGGAAATAGCAAAGATGTTCAAGTTATGACTTAACATGCATACACCATCACAACGACGCATATAAGCATATAAATCACAACCGAAGTTAAACACAAAATAATGTCCAGTTGACCACACAAGGCGAACTTATCATCAACAAGCCACTAGTGGTATGGAGTAAAGCGAAGCTATCTCAATGAAACACCACACATCAAAGTAAGCTACTTGCATGAATTTAAACTACTTGGATACGAAAGGAAGAAGAAACCTTGCTAGCATTTCATGACAAGACGAATTCCATCATCAATGAAAAGATCTATTATCATAAAATGTGTTACACAACAATCTCCTCAAAAGTTTTCAAAGGGAAAACTTTCTCTCTTCTCCAAATTATGCAAAAATGCTCTACAATGCTACACTATCTAGCTCTAATGCTCTACTACTCCAATGTCTACTCTGATTCTAACTTTCTAATCTAATTCTAATTTTCTGATGAGGGGGACTCCCCCTTTATATAGCTAGCCAAGTCCCAAAAGACAGCTAGGGTTACAATCAATAGAGTGGC
>VDFB02323610.1:13388-23993 GCA_007258455.2 Sequoia sempervirens
GTACTACCATCATAAAGGCGTATTCATGTTCTTGGGAAAAAACACTTCTCTATTTGATCTCCAGTTGGCAACATTAAGGGCACCAGGGTTCCAGGAGACATCTATGAGCACCAGACGGAGGGTGAAGGAGTTCATTTGCTCAGCCGTACCATTCTTCATCTTGCTGTAGCAAAAAAACCAGGTTTCAATATTTTATTGCCTTTTGCTTTGCATGTGTCTGGAACATCATTGTAATCATTGCAGAAGTGGAATATATCGTCTGGCTTCAGTATTTGAGATAGTTATTATTATTTTCCAGAGTTATATATTTTATTTGAACTTATTCTCAATTATTTGCAAAATCGCCATATTTCATTTATTGCTTGAAAACCTCAAAAACAAGCAAAAAAACCAAAACTCTTCAAAAATCAGGAAAGAACAGTCGGATCAGAGAACAGGGGGAAACTAGGGTTTCTACAGCACGCCGTCATCTGGCGCATTCTTGGTTAGGGTTATTTCAGTTTGTGCATTGCATTGAGATCCTCTGACCACATGCTAACACCTTGCCCATCTCGGGATCCTGGTGTACATTCTTGGTTAGAGTTGAATTCTGCATTGTTTGGTTATTTGCTAACCCTAACGGGTGCATGTTGTTTGTAATCGCATTGCAAAAAATTGAAAAAAAATTGGCTTGGTATATTTCAGTTGACGGTTGTGGGAAAAATCAATTGTTAATTTGATACACTGTGTAATGCCCAAAATTAAATTTTTTGCTTCATTAAGGCATTTCGTAAAGAATGGTCAAAGTCTTGTAAAAATTGTCGTCAAAAGTCAATTTCTAAAAATAGAAATTTTCTATTTTTAGAAATTTCTAAAAATAGACTTGATTTAGGGTTTTCTGGGTTTGTTGTCAAATGGATGTTGGCAAAATTCTATTTTTAGAAGATGTTTAAAACTAGAACCTTTGTTTCCAGGGCTCTAACTGATTCTGATTGGTTGAAAATACTTCCCGATTAGGCTAGTCCATTCAGAATCATCATAACATTAGGATTTCTCTAGTGGGTCTATTCTGCTTTTTCAGAAGGCAAAGCATGAGCTCTAAGGTCATCAATGGAGAAAGGTTAGCTGCCAGGTGTCAGATTCAAAGTCTCAAGTGCTGCACAAATACGATGAATGACGGACATGCACGTAGAATGAAGAATGGAGAAGGCTAAGTGAAAAGTTGAAAATTGAGAAAAAATTTCCAACACTGGGGAACCAGTGGCCTCTTTTCAAGGAGGGTGCTTGGCTTTCCATGCCTTAGCCATTTTTCAGCTTCCATTTATTATGCATGGGAAATGATGAAAGCAGTTGACATCAGCAAAGGTGGTGAACAAAAAATGAGGAATTGAAAATCATGAAAAATAAACTAAGTTTGGTAAACCCAAGCACCTTTTTTCAAGGAGGGCGCTTGGGGTCTCATGCCTTCAAAATTTTTTGCCGTTTTTCGAAAAACGTGAAATCTCGTTCAACGACCTGGTTCCAGTTGCGCAGAAAGCAATCAAAATTATATTTTAGGGTTGGGGAAAAGCAGGAGATCATCAGATATGTTCAATCTCTTCAATGAATCCATCATCCAATTCATAGGATTCGTTAGACAACAGGAATTGTAGATCAAACAGAGGCATTTCATGCTTAATGAGGAAAATCAAAGAAAAGTTGAAAAACACAAAATATTCTAACTCTGGCAAAGCCAGGCACCTTTCTTCAAGGAGGGCGCCTAGCTTCTTGTGCCTTTGAATATTTTTCGTTTGTTCAAAAATTTGTCAAAATGCCTCCGTCAGCTCTGTTCCATATGTTAGAAAATCAAACAAATGCAGTGTTCAAGGCTGGCGGAAGGTATCCTTCATTTCAGATTCAATCAGGCTTGCCAAATTGACTGCCTTTCAGTCTCAGTTATTCATCAATTGGCGAAAAATGATGCCCAAACAGGGGGTACCAGCTTCGTCGGAAGCAAATGTGAAAATAACTAAAAAACGCAAAAAAATATTCTAAGTCTGGAAGACCTGGGCGCCTTTTTCCAAGGAGGGCGCCTAGCATCCCAACACTTAGAATTTTTTTTCCTTGTCCGTGTTTTCTATAATTCAGCCTTTGTCAGTAGTTTTCGGGGTATGCAAATGCAATCATATGTCATCAGAACCAAATTAGTGTTGCTCCACGATTTCCGAAGAACATTCGAAACCAACTTGCATCATGTGTTTCTAGTGCTTGATTTGTGTACTTTGGAAGACGCAGGAAACATTGCAATCAAGAATCTTGGTCAATCTGGGTTGCTTGCAGCAACTTCAATACCCATCTCAGTGCAGAGCTTTGTAATTGCTTGTGTTAAGCATTACAATCCAACAACACAAGAAATCCAATCAGCAGATGGGCGTACTATTTGCAGCTTGAGGCTGAACAATGTTGAGAGATGTTTCTCAATACCACCATGGACAAAAAACTTAGTCATTTCAATTGAAGAATGTGAAAAGGTATTGTACGAGCAAAAAGACAAATACCGGAAAAGAGTTGCACAAAAGTGGTTGGAAGAGAAGCAAAATATTTTGCCAAAGAATGTTGGGCGTGGAGAGTTCAAGGAAGAAATTGCAGTTATGATCACTTTGCTCAATCGAGTGACAGGTCAAGCTGAGGTAAATAAGATTCAACCATGGATGGTTTACATCATTTACCAGATTATTGACAAAACAAAACACTATGACTGGCCACCTTTGATTAGTGACGGTCTCCACCATCGGATGGTAGAGTTCTTCAACGCCCATGAGTTCCATATGATATCTTACCTCGTATATCTAATGGCTTTTCAATGCAAGTTCAAAGGTTTGAATGTCATTGGAACTTTGGGTGTTCAACATGTGTATGATTATTACCCGCAGTTAAAGTTTTCAAAATCCGAGTGGCATTACAAATAGGTGAATGATTTGTTCATGATGCATACGGTACGAGATTTAGATAATGAGTTGCATGTACGAATTTTAACAGATGCCAAATTGGCAATGGCGTAGTGGGCTGATTGGTTTATCCAATTTCCCACGTTCTCCTACATCAGTGTATATGGCTTCTTAGGTGATCCAGTCATGCTACTGAGATATCCAACTGATGAAATATTGTTCATGGAATTTCTAAGGAAAATATATGAAATTCACATCTTTTTGTGTAACAAACACAAGATTGCTTTTAGTTTTCCTGTTGGAATGAGCATTTACAAATGTAGATCATCAGCTGATGCGAAATTGATGAGTGATGAAATGTCAAAGTTTGGTCTCATGTTTCTCAACGAGAGACGTTCATATGATCCTCATACACTTGCATCGTGTGTTGGTCAAAATCATGTACATGTGCCTACAGTTGAAGAATTTTGGGCTAGTTGTGTGGATGAATTCGAAGTGCACAAGCGTAGTTACAACGGATGGCTGATTTCTTATTAGATGTGGAAGGTCTTTCAGATGGTGATGGGGAAGTCCTACTTCCCATGTATGCCCGAGATCAGATCGATCAATGACCACTTCCACAAATTAATTGGTCCAACAGAGAGAACACTTCAACTGAGGAAAGAATGAGCTGACTTATCCAGAATAGTAGGTTATTCCTCAATAATAAAAGGATGAGGAATGTAGCTATTCCAGTTGTGAAGCCGCCAATAGTTCAGTCATCCTTACCTTCTTCTGCTAGACCAAAAACCAGAGTGAAAGCCATGAACGTTCCTCTGAAAGGTACAAATATCTATAGAATGCCAACGAGTTTAAAGGAAAAGATAAAGTCTCCCGAAGATCCCGTTAAATCAGCACCACAAGTTGAAGTGGTGCCTTCATCTCTTGTTTCTTTGAGGCTTTCTCCTATTCATATAGATTCAAAAGCTGATTCACTAGTTCGCCACATCTCAACACCGATTCATTCATCAGGAGTTGATGAAACTAGAACCGATCCTCCCAGAGAAGTTAGTAAAAGACTCCTCGTCTTGGCTTGAGAACATCTTGGTCAGGAAGAGGAGGAAGCCCTCTTATTAGTTGAACTTTGTAGAACTTGATAGCGTCTACCAGGACACACCAGTAAAGAAATTTAATAAGCAAGTTCACATGAAGAAGAATTTTGATGATGAGATTATGATTGAGATTGCTGCACCTCTAGAGGACAAGAATGTTGATGAGGTTGAGGTTGATAACTTGAAAGTTGTCAAGGCTAATCTCGGTAGAAGAACTCGACATACTGATGTGAATTTCTTTGAGGTTGTGGCAGATAAATCTAAAGGAACGAGTGCTCAAGGATGGAGAAGATAAGGCAACCCTCAAGGTTGAGATTCGGCAATTGTGGCAATATATTTCCAATCTCCTTCATGGCTCTTCACAGGCTTCTTTGTTGCTTCCACAGATTTTGGAGTCAACAACAGATCAACATTAGTTAAGTCAGTTGGTCATATACGGGAAGCATATGTGAGATTAGATAGAGGAATTCATCATCAGGGGAAGATTTGTACTTATAGAGATATACCAGTTAAGGTATAAGACCCATGATCTTCGCTCAGGGATCCAGGAGTTTGGGCAGCATATGGCAAAGGTGAAACCGATGCATTAAATCATCATTTTTGACTTGAGGATGACTTTTGATTCAGTTGTTATAGAAGAACATAAGAAGAGGATTTTTGCTTGGAGAGAACAACACCTCTTCAATGTAAAATCCTATGAGAGAATATCTGTAGACTTGGCTGAATATAGACAGAAGGTTGTTAATACTCTCAAGTTCATAAGCACATTTGTTTCATAGATCCCTTGTCAATATCTTCATGATGATGACACTTACACTGAGCTTGGTGAAGTGCAAACAAAGTTTCAGAATCTCGTCCGTGGCAGTTTTGGTAGTGATCGTATTGCTGGCAAGATGAATCATGTTGTCACGATGTCAACAAGATTTGATAAAGCTGTGGAAGAGATGAAAGAATGTTTGAGTTTGATTGTAGATGGTGAGGAGATGTTGGAAAAACAGAATATTGTTTTGGATAGTATGAATGCTCCTGACAAAGAGGCAGTTACCAACTTGTTGGCGAATATAGTTTCTCAAGTTATCATTGAGTGAGTCACCAGGAGCATTAAAGATTTTGAAGAATAGAACTCAAGAAGAGTAGCAGTTAACTTGATGCCTTTTCCAAGTTAAACTTGTTCTCATTCATGCATATCTATTCTTTGGAAATATCAAATGTATAGTTGGAGCTTTTCTTGCTTTTTATCAGTCAATTGATGTTAGTAGGTAGTTAACTGTTAGTTATCTTTTGTTTAGTCTTAGAAATAAAGCTTGCATGTTGGCAAGTCCAGTTGTTGAAAACAAGCAGATTTTAGGGTTCCCTACTCATTGTTTGTGTATAAATAAGGGTAGCCTTGCCCATTTTTTTTAACCGTCGTCGTGATAACAAATTGCTGAGCCTACTTTTCCTGCAACTTTGTTATTTAATGTCTGTTCAATCTTTGTCAAGTGTAATCTGGTTTGATCGCATATTGTAAGCCTGTCTTTGCTACAATCTACTATCCCAAAAGTGTATTTACTGTTAGAATTTAAGGAAATCTCGTGCCTATTCTGCTCTGATCTAGTGTCTCAATCTCTTTCAGTGATTTATCTGTTGAGAAAATGTGTCTCAACCTTGCAATTACATAAGGTAATGTTTAGCCGACGACGACGGGGAATGGGGGGGATCCCCCCCACAAGGGGTCCGGGGGAATCATCCCCTTGGCTAGGGTTCAGGGGCAGCGCCCCCGAAAGGAAAAATTTATTTATATTTTATTATTGTAAATTTGGACTGTTCATCATTATGTCTCATATCTAATGGCCAATATTTTATTAGCTTGACTTGCCCTAGTAGGCAACCCTATTTTATGAGGGCGTTGTATTATGACTGTGTATTGCAATGTATTTTGAGAGTCTGATAGCGGCTATGTTGCCTCTGAATCTCTGAGTGGTGATACTCCTGTGAGAAGGTTGCTCTGCAAGTATATTGTAATCTTTGTGATTGCTGAATAATATATTGGGCGGCTTTTGGAGTGTGGGGTTTTTCTCTCGTAAGGGTTTTCCCCACGTAAATCATTGTGTTGTGGTATGCATGATATTGTGTTTATTTCTGTTTAAGTTTTTCTGTAACTGTTAAAGATTTGTAAAAGTTTTGCATTATTCTCCTCTCAAGATTAGTGTAGGAAGTTGTTCTGCTACCTTAACTTCTTTACATTATCTTATGTGTTTTGCTTTCATAATCTTTATTTCAGCTTACATGTAATAAGTATAATGAGTCTTCATGTGTGTTCTGGAAGCGACTTTATTTAAGTATCTATGTTAAATCAAATCATTCTTGTTTACTTCCAATTCTCAAGCTCTGAGTTTACTTGAGTTGTTAGAAGCGTCTATAGTTTAGGCCTAGTTGTAGTTGAAATTCTAGAAAAGAGGAAACCTCGACTATGACGCAAAGAGTTTTATAACCTTGTGCTCTTAGCTAAGAATAAAAAGATTGGTAGTAGTTTAGTATTTCTTTTTAAGCATAATCAGCGAAGAGGGAGCTTTCCCTCCTAATAGTAGTCTAACAGTGCATAGCAGTTCGTGGTCTAATCTGCATTCTAGAGGTGCGAATTGAAACGCCAACACATTGTTTTATTGTTTTTAAAATTGTTACAAAGTGTTAATTTTCCAAAAAGGAAAAACCCATGCCCAAGCTTGCGAGTAGGCATTTAATGGGAATTGTAACTCCATTTAAAAATTTGAATTTGCATTTTTGTAAAAAAAAGGGGAATCCATGGTGTTGGGGAAGTGGTGTGAGTGGATTGTAAGGTGGGAAGGCAACTTTTAAATTGTCATTGAATGCATATGCCAAGAAGGGAAAAGCCCATGCCAAAGGAGTCATAGGCATTCAAAAGGTTTGATTGGGAGAGGAGATTGTTTCAAGTCGTAATTGTGAGAACTAGTCTCAGTAAAATATGCATAACTTTCTGATTTCTGAACAAAATAAAAAATTCAAAATGTTTTGGAAAGCTGGGAAGGAGGAGCATAAGACTCAGAAACCATTTGAGAAAATTTGTTCTAATGAAATAGCAGTGGTATGAAGAATGTGAGGTGGGAAGGCAACTTTTAAATTGTCATTGAATGCATATGCCAAGAAGGGAAAAACCCACGCCAAAGGAGTCATGGGCATTCAGAAGGTTTGACTGGGAGAGGAGATTGTCTGAAGTCGTAACTGTGAGAACAAGTCTCAGTAAAATATGCATAACTTTCTCATTTCTGAATGAAATAAAAAATTCAAAATGTTTTGGAAAGTTGGGAAGGAGGGGCATAAGACTTATAAACCATTTGAGAAAATTTGTTCTAATGAAATAGCAGTGGTATGAAGAATGTGATGGGTTTGTCTTTTTTGTTGCAATATGAATTAAATTTGATGTTGTTTGTTAGCTTTAAAATTCAATAAAAGAGTAGAGTTTGTTTTGCTGTTTATGTGGTGGATTGTGAGTTTGTGAGCAGAGAGTGTCTGCATATGGTGTTTTGAGAAATTGTTTGTGAGTTGTGGGTTACGTCATGCATTTGGGAGTCTCACTTGCGTCATAAGATGGTGACTCCCCCAGTAAGTCCAAATGTGGAGCAACACAAGCTCCGAAATTTCATCAGAAACATGTCGTAGGGACACTGTAAGACATTGTAAAACTTGTGAGACAATCTGGGTAGCGAATGGTTAGGATGACAAGACATATTGGTTGAGGGCATTTCCGACAATCCTCATTAGAATAGCCATTGACTGGTATACCAATTTGGAAGTGGCTCATAAGAATACATGGGATGCATTTAGAAGAGTGTTCCATGAAGAATTCAAACTTCTGAGAGATGACAATGAAATTGTAGTAGAGATGTACAACACAAAACGAGGAAGGCACGAAAACGTACAAGGCTACAATCGTAGATTCAAAGAATTATTGGTCAAACTAGAAATTGTCGATGGATTGAAAAAGAGATGGTTCTTTGAAGGATTGATTCCTTCGTTGAGGAAGAAGATGAAGGTTGTACCGTTGTCATCATATGTTGATGCCTACAATTAAATAATGGACATAGAAAGTGAAGATAAAACATCTTCTTGAGGAAAGAGGACAAATGATGATGATGTTGGTTGAAAATTTTGTATACTTGGGAAAGCGTTCAAAATTGTGATTTCAGCCACAGTACGTGAGATAAAACTCTCCTAATTAAGGGAAGGCTCCCCCTTTAACTAATTTTAACTAATATGAGTAGGACAACAATCTTTCCTCTTCTTTCAGCAAGGATTATATTCTTTTCTCTTCACAGAAAAGTAACAACAAACTTTAAGAAAACTTATCACAGCAGCCTTGAAATGAAATTGAGAGAGAGGAAATGAAGTTTCTTGAAAGCACAAAGACTTCCGTCACCTCCTCCGGGACGGGAAAACAATCACCAAGCGCAAAGTCTTGAAGATCTGAAATCCTATCTACCCTTTTAGAATGATTACCTAATGACAATATACATCATAAGACAACACAAAGTCTGCAAGTATGATGCACCTATTAATTACTACAAATGGGAATTACTATGAGCACAGAGACTTGCAATTCTTCTCAATTTCTAAATTAAACTATGAATTCAACCTTCAACATTCACAAAACAAAGTTTGCAGATATTTCAAGTGAAACTCTCTTTAGCAATTTTCCACAATCTCCAAATAATCACAAAGTAATGCTCCAAAATGATATAAAAACACAATGGATGCAAAGTAGGACTTCAACACAAAGTCTGAAATTTCCAACTCTTTGATATTACGTGAAAAATAACAACTTATAACTATAAAGGTCAAAGTCTTTATGAGCACAAAATTTTGCAGAATTTTCTTGCTTGCCAAAAAGATAAATATTACAATAGACCCCCTCAAGTATTTATAGGAGATAAGCCTTGAGAAAAAGGTGGGAGGATCCCACCTAACTTGAGAAATTCTCTCAACCACTAACTAACTGTAGTTTACTTATTCAACATTACAAGTCCTATTGTAATTTGACTTGTAATGTAATTACACATAATTACATTTTACAAAAATACAAGTGAAAGAAACACTTGCAATTACAAAATTTTCTTTTACATGTAACTTGTCAAAAACAAAATACATAAAATAAAGATAAAGTATCACGAGACACTTTTTATTCCATTTCATTCCTAGCTTGTCTTTGTTTCTTCATCATAATGAGAAGCACATGCAAGCACAAATTCTGGTTCTAAGGCAGCCACTGGGAATGAAGAGACTAAATGAATGACTTCTGAGACAACTACATCCCATGAGTCGGTGAGTCCTTCATTCTTTTTAGGAACTCAGGCATATCAACATGCTCGATCTCCGTGTCTCTAATCTCATCAATGAGAGAAACCACTTGGGAGGTGTTGATGTGGTTTTTGTGACCATACCAAACAGCAGAACAAAATAGTCCGGCTATTCCATTCTCTCTTGATCAAAGTATTCTGTGCGCTAAGATTGCGAGAAAGTTCGCACGCTCAACTCCAAGGTTCCTTTAATGCGAATAGACCCAGTTCGGTTGATGTGTATTTGCTGTATTCTTACGAGGGGACTTACACAATTGTTCAGACTTCTTGCAGTTAGCAGTGGGTATGATTTTGAAGGGGATTTTGCGCGTATGATTTGGCAATGTGGTTCCTTTCCTAAAACTAATCAGAAATGTACGGAAAGTAAAAGGGGTTTAGGGCCTAAGAAACTAACATTCTATTCTAAATGCAGGATATGTGGAGCTTTGTTTCAATAGACTTCAACCGGATTTCACCTAGCCTCCGTCGGACAGCCTCAGTAAAATCGGTGCAATCTTCAAGGGAAACAGCGAAAGATGTTCAAGTTATAATTTAACATACATACACCATTAGAACGACGCATATAAGTATGTAAACCACAACCGAAGTTAAACACAAAATAATCTCCAGTCGACCACACAAGGCGAACTTATCATCAACAAGCCGCTAGTGGTATGGAATAAAGCGAAGCTATCTCAATAAAACACCACACACCAAAATAAGCTACTTGCATGAATTTAAGCTACTTGGATACGAAAGGAAGAAGAAACCTTGCTAGCATTTCATGACAAGACGAATTCCATCATCAATGAAAAGATCTATTATCATAAAATGTGTTACACAACAATCTCCTCAAAAGTTTTCAAAGGGAAAACTTTCTCTCTTCTCCAAATTATGCAAAAATGCTCTACAATGCTACACTACTAACTCTAATACTAATACTCTCTCAATGTCTACTATTCCAATGTCTAATCTAATTCTAATTTTCTAATGCCTTACAAATGAGGGGGACTCCCCCTTTTATAGCTAGCCAAGTCCCAAAAGACGGCTAGGGTTACAATCAATAGAGTGGCCCGTAATCGTGCCACCGTACCTAACCCTAAAATCATGCATAGGAGTGGTACACAACGAATCAAAGATTCCACTCACTCCCAAAATAGCAGATGCAATAAATGCTCCATACTCAGTCTTCTAGAAGATCCTCGTCCAGTAGTGTGTTACCATTAGCCTTCTCTCTGACTGCCAACTCAACAAATCTGCTAAGCACGGCCTCAA